>JAMKCH010000337.1:0-157315 GCA_023653785.1 Ophioderma brevispina
TAGAGAAGTGAAACCTTGTTGGTTCAAATTGCACATACACTGTCCTGATGATAGGATTAACTCATGATATAAACGAAGGTTCCATTAATGTACTTAATTAATTAGTAAATTAGATGTTAATTAGGTACACATTTTTGATTACTTTTGGGATGTTCGCTGTTTTTGCTACAATTATCCCAAAAACAACCATCAATTGGTATCCTAATATCACAAGGTAATTAGTTCTAATGAACATTAATATTTTAATTTCATGCACCAACCTCATCTTCACCAAATTGCGGCATTTGGGTGGACCTGTATGGAGTCACACGAGTTTGGAGACATTTTATGAGAATGTCAGTCAAACAGAAGGTTGGTATACATGTAGTAAACAACTAAAGCATGATTTAGCATTTGGTTTAGGAATAGATGATGCATGAAAACATACACTCGTACTTGGGTTCAAGACCTTGAAGACATTGCTCAATAGCCGCCGATCCTTGTATTTTTGCGTTTTCACAGTATGAAGTTGTAAATGTCAACAGGTTTAGTAGCTAGGTAATACAATTTCACTAGTTAAGTAAGAAATGATCCTGTACCCTGGTAAGTTACATATAGGTTTCATCTTTGCTCAAAATGTAAATGCATGGCGACCTTAAATATTGCCTATTGACCCTTTATAATACATTGATCACCCTGTATATATACATGGTCACCCTGTATACTTATTTTGAATCATAACTTTGGACAATACCATATCCTGTGTATTTCTCTTGAAGAATTATAGTGATATATAACTTTAATAAAGGAAGGTAATCTTCAATGACCTTTTTTTCAAAAATATAAGTGAATTTGACCACGCTGTATGTTCAAAACAGAACACATTAGTTATCTCCTTTATTATTTTTTGAGGGCCTTTTGTCATGTCTTTCAAATCCGTCTTTTTTGACCTGCACATTTTTGGAAAAAAATTGACAAAGGTAATATTAAAATGACAAAAGATTTAATTTTTTCTTATGTTAATACACCGATAGGAAATTTTACCCATTGTCTCATCGTTTGGGCCCTATCTGACATCCTTTTAGGCATAAGCTTTGCAAAATGTATACTTGTGATACGTTTGCTTGTAAGGAATAAATGTTGTGTTGAGAGTAATACTATATTGGTGCCTTTTTGGTCATTTGCACTGTGTAAAATTTTTGACCCAGTTCATGACATATGGCCGTTATGATATCATCCTACCACAGTGGTAAAAAAATGGATGGGGGGGCTTCATAAACAAAGCCCACAACAAATGTCAAAATATAGATTCTATTTTAAATATTAAGTATTTTTAATTTTCCCCCAATATTTTAAAAAAAAAACGTTTTTTATTTTTTTCACAAATATTTTTTCTGATATGAATGCACTTGCATTCATTGAACTCCAATATTTTCTTAGTATAACCTCATAGATGTTGTGTTTCTTTAGTTTTGGAGAGGCAATGCTTTTCCTCTTTCTGTTTTAATGCCATTCATGATTGGAACAATCTCCCTGGAAGCATAAAGCTTTTCCTGTAAAAATTGTTTCAATGTGTGCGTTCCTATGTGGGTGTCCGTCTTAAAGCAACCATATATCAATGGATAGGCATATGTTGTATCCGATACAATGGCAAAAAATTAAACACTAAATCAAATGTTGGTGTAAATTAGCCAGATCAACATGTCACCTGACGAGGGGCCAGAAGTGGTGCAATTATTAAAGACACGATAGTCTTTTGCCTTCCTCACTCAGTGAGGTCTGAGTGTTATGCAGTGACCATAGCATTAAAATGCAGGTATAGATTAGGGTCGTCATCGACACATTTTCATGTCGACATTCATGTCGGCCATAAGCCATATGCGATATGTTGCTATAATTTTCTCATTGGACACATTTGCCACAAAACTGGTCAAAGATGAGTATCGCCGCAACAAATCTAATGTTCAACCTAATATCTTCTTACCCATTTTAATTCCATACATTATACTTACGATTCTCATTACATTTTACCAGTATCATGATCGAAAAAGAGACGATCATTAGTATCATCTGTTATTAAAAAAAATATTAGCCCATTTTTGAAGAGCGCCCCCATTTTAAAAAATTTGATATTTTTGCAGAGTTATGTTGTAATTGTCTAGGAACTATACCTGCAAACGAGAATGCTAAAAAATGTTTATTTATCATAAATAACGAGCGATTTGTAATAAAATTGGCATCCCAGATTGGACTTAACGGCTGGCTGGAACTGCTACGTTTATGTCCGTCATGATGAATGGTGCCACCTCAAGAAATAACCTCTAAATTGACTTCCTAAAACAATAAACAACTAATGGATGAGCGTAATATGTACATGGCGCTATTTCCCCCTTCCCGGCTATTTCACATTGGAAAAGCGTTTCCAGCAGGCTGTTGCATGTTATCGGGATCCCGATATTAATTAATTACAACTAATTACAAAAATTCTTTGTTGTTACACATAGACATTTTTCGAGCTTAACCATTCACCGGTATAGTTAACTAGCCCGTTACCAATGAACCGTGTAAAGAAAATCTCCAATTTTTTGATGAGGGCGCTCATTTCACAAAATGTCTAATATTGCCTTTACTGAATCAACATAATTGCAAATACATTAAAAAGTCTCTCTCTTGGTTACTACTCGCATTATTCAAAATGCACCTGAAGGCTATAAATCTACCAGCTATTTTGGATAAAGGTTATACCTGTAGCTAGCCATAACTTGCCACGTTTTGTTTAAACCATTCTTTAAACCCGTGAATTTTTACACACACTTTCATTGGTTCATAGCCATGTGATATGAGATGATATACATGGTACGTGCATATACATCAATGCAATCATACATTGTACATACTTAACTGCACGGCCAGTCAAAGGGGGCTAGTAAACAAGGGGTGATCAATTTAAAAGCGCGGTCGTTCTGGTGGAAAAATCTACCATAATATATAGCAATATGTTACTAAGTAAGTGTCACAAAAGAACGCCTGCTTCTCAAAAATTGGGCGTATAGTGCGTAAAACACAGAAGTGCAGGTCCGATTGGCTTTTTGAATTGGGTCATAGCCATAACAACAGCGCGTTAATTGGATTGGCCGATGCGCGTTCGACATCCGAGAAAGTCGCGTAAAGAGTAAATAGGCCCCGCCCATATCACTCATTAGATGATTGCGAGCGTAAACACGCTCAAGAGGAGGCAGTTCTTTTGGTGACAGCTACTATAATACTATAGCGGGATAGCGTATTTCGAATAAAGGTGCTAAGAATGAGAGAAAGATATTTTGTTAGCCCTCTGCCCGTATCATTGTATACACTGCGCTCTCGATAGCTACCTCCGCGACCTTACTTTTGCACAAATGTCTCATTTGGGCTTGACCAGAAACCTCTATACCACATTAAAAATTTCGCTACCACGAAAATAGTCCGCCGATAGCGCGCACTACCTTTCGGGCAACTCAGCTCACGCGCCCATGGTGCTTATTCGTCCTTTCAATGTTTCTCAATTGGAGCATGTTATCGCCTGACGCACGGACGGAAAAAATCTTCATCTGCCGGCAATAGCTGCACTTACCAGAAAGAAACGTTGATTCGAGCACTTAAGTATCCTTAGACAAAGTAGCCTAATATTTTAGTGTTAGTTATTCGGCGAGTTAGATTTAATTTTCGATGTTTTTATCTCGCCGTATATCGAATTGTATTCATGTAAGAGACCGCCTATCCTAGCCCAAGATTTGTGCGGTCCCCTCTTATAAATCCACTTCTATCCTCCATCTTTATGACGAGGACGTTTTCCTGAAGAACGGGTTATTTTACAACCTTCTCTCACCTGTTTAATTGATCAGGTTAGGGCCAGGAAAAGTGTAAACAAATTCTAGCCGTATATACCGCCATGTTGAGTATTTATATGGTAAGCCGTCGTGCCTAAAACCGGTTTTTTTTATGATATGCCGTTTGGTCCAAAAAATATGATATTATTTTTAGATATGGTAAAAAAGATCCTGATCGGATCTTTCAGGCTGATATTCCATGTTTTAAGCCTATCAATAGATAGCTTATGCCATCGAGTAGATGATTTTCTGTCAAGGGCAGCCACTTAAAAACATAACTAGTCTTTTGGATCCTGTTCCAATTCTCGTGAAAAATCACAGTTAAGGCAAGTATTTGGAAATTGGATGGTGCTTCTATGAAACAATTTTGTTAAATTTTGAGTCAAATTGTTTTTGTTTTTGGGGTATTTCTTGTATTTTCCCGATTTCCAAGGTGACAATTAGTAGGCATGTTTTCATGCCGCATCACTTGTCCTAGTGTATGTTGTATAATGCTGTCCTTGATTGATGCATTTGCAGCCTATGTTTTACCTGGGTTGGTCAGGTGTGATAATTTACAGTTTGCTTGCTAGCTGGGTCATGGGACTTGGTATCAAGGACACATCCCATGGCTGTGGTATCAACCAAGCTCAGTACCTTGGTCAGACAGATGCACATTTAGCATATGCTTGTACAGTAGTTTTACAATGGATATAGGATACTATAATGTAACATTTTCTGTCATTTAAAAAATGGTTATATTCTTCAAATGTTTATAGTTCTTCAAAATGGGTATTTCCATAATAAAGACCAGTGCATGCACCCAACAATAAATTTTGCCTCATTTATTCTGTCAGTTAGATAGTATATCTTCTTACCCCGATAAAAAAATCCAAATATTTCTTTCTCCAATTTAAAATAAATAATCTGGAATTTCGGATATGCACAAAACTTTCTCTGTGTGTGTGTGTGTGTGTGTATGGGTCACATTTCTGTATACCAGTCTGTGCCTGTCTCTCTGGCTGTTGCATGGTATAGGTGTGTGCCTAGTGTGTGTTTGTTGTAAACAGATGTCCAAAAATTCAAGGAATTAACAATTGAAACAAATATGTTTGTCAGAGTAAGACAAAGAAACCTATTTGTATGACATGTACGTGTCTATATATGTGTGTGTGTTTATGCGGCATATGTACGTACGTGTGGTGCGTGCGCTGTTGCCGGCATTATATATAAATAAAGGTTAATGTCCAAAGTAAAGAATGCCGTACTAACTTATTTCAGATAACGGCATTCCTTTGGACATTAACTTTATTATATGTATTAATGTTTCTATTATAATGTAGCTAATAACTAATTAGAGGACTTCTGAAAAGTGATCCCTTTGTGTACCCCTATAGCTTTTTTAACAGAAAAAAAATTCATATATGTATAGCAAGAATGAATGCTTAGGTTAATATGTTTCAGACAGTTAATTTATTTATAGTGTTTAAAACAGGATACATGTTTGTCTTTTATGTTGTATGGCCATTTCGGTTAAGGGCAATCTTCGAAAATCTATGAATTTGTTTTTATTGAACATTTGCTTTAATCACAATCTTGTCAGAAAGAATCCATTGGCCCAAAACCCATATGGGGGGTTTAACAGATTGGATTAAAAGGTCACATGCATTGAACCAAATCAGTTGAAGATCATCAACTAGCTGACACGTGACCCCTATGGGGGTGTTTGTTAACAGATTGGGTCAAAGCTCATGTGTGATGATTAAAGGGGATTTTGTCAGTTAGGGTAAAGTTATATAATTTGTTCTCTTCTGCCTAAACCATTTGAGGCCAATTGCAGACTAGTTGGTCAGAAGAGCCACTAACTCATGGGGTGGTTCAGAGAATGACACCATTGACCCCTATCTACCTTTAACGGCCATATACAGTGGACCATTTTGTGACCACAAAGAGAGGCAAGACTTACGGTTCGAGAACCACCTTGTTCTTAATTACCAAAACATTTTTTGTACCATGTCAATTGTTTTATAATAGTATTTTCCATTGAAGTAAAATAAGGGCGTCACAAAAAATATTGTCCTCTTTGAATACCTTCACTTGATAGGCTTCTGCATCAATGATGCATCTGGTACGTTAGGTATGGTGTGGACTGTGGTGCATAAGTTTCATATTGGGTGTTTTGCCTGGGCCCCCCTTATTCGGGCTCCTCCCCCACCCGGGGGCCCTATCCTAGTGGTGTGGGGGTGTCCCTGGGGTCCCGTAGAGGGATTTTGGGGCAAAATGGGGACCAGGCCAAGTAGTTTAGAGTTTTTCTCTGAGAGTCTCCCCATCGACTAGGATTGGGTTGGGACGGATATAAAGTGTTGGGACCCCCCTCATCAAAACGGAAGTGGGTCTAATTAAGGTCTTCCTTTCAGGTCCCTGGATTTTTCTGGGCCCGGGCGGGCCAGTAATCCCTTTTGAGTTCGGGAAGGTGGGGGACTATTTCCACATCTCTATCCCGGCCCCCTCCCCCCGGTATTGCTCGGGTCCCGCTGGGAGGGGGGGGGGGGGGGGGGTCGAAGGGTCGCTGGATTCCTACACTTGAATTGAAGGCCTGGGGCTCCCGATACTGCCATCCTTCGAGATTCTCGTAGCAAGTCCCCCTGACCCCCCTCCTTGTCGCTCCTCCAGTCCCGGGGGGATATGGGTAGCTGGATGCCAATAACTTGAGGCGGAAGGTCAGGGGGCTTTACCGCCCCCAGCCATCCATGATCGAGTTTACATAGGAAGTCCGCCCTATCCCCTCCCTCCTCACAGAGGTCGGGACTTGGGTACGAGGTAGGGACACGGGCGAGGGTCTCTCTCCCGTCGGGCTTACAGGGGAGGAGGTGGGCCCCTTCCATAGGGTCGGGGAACTCTAAGGCAGTCCCTCGGGGTCCCGGTCGATGGATAGATAATCTTTCGGGGTCGGGTCTTGGTCCCAGTTTATGTTTTGGGGGGGTACCCCTCGCACTCTCTACTCCCGGGTACTAAATTCTGTTAATTCTCCTTAATTCTATTTTACCGATAGGACCAATCAAGCGACCCCCAATATGGAATCCAACCAGTAAAAAAGCCCAGATTGCAAGAAACTGCCAAGTGGTTCCGGTCTAGCAGGGACCCCCCACGCCCTGTGTGCGGTGTGAGGACATGGGCCCGGGACAATGGTTGCACGATCGATGAAAAGTGGACAGACGCGCAGTGGCAAGCCTTTGGAGGGACCGTAATGACAGCCCTCAGGCCAAAAAGGACAAGCTCCCGTGAGAACCTGGCACAGGGAGGCCGCGGCAAGGGACAATGGGACATCCAGTCCCCCCAAATTGTCTCTCCGACGAAGCACTCCGCCAGGTATCAGGGAGTTTTTTCCCTCAGCGCGCCCACATGGGGGGAAAGCAACAGAGGGAATAGGCCCAAGGGCTCGCCCTCGACAACCCTGAGTCCGCAGTAGTGGCTGATCTCCCGCTCTTTCCTGAAGAGGGTCTATAAGAGAACCCCGGGTGCGCGTCCTCCAAAAAGGAACCCCGGGTTCGACCCAACAGCCTAAGCTGGGCAGGTCAAGGACAAGAAGAGGGAGATCCAGTCACTGACGCGGCGTAAGGCAGTCAAGAGGCGACCCAAAGGGCGGGGGGCAGACGGCGAGCGGGTCGAGGAGCTCCGACAGGGTGATCCCTGGACATTCCCTCGAGGGCAAGGCCCCCAAGGCCAACACCCAGGGTCGAGCCTCACTGTCCGGGCAGGCGCCCAGGTCGGTATCGGGACTAGGTCCGGACCTCGACCGAGGTAATCTCTAGACCAGCTCAGTCGTGGCTGCTCTCCCGCTCTTTCTCTGAAGAGTGTCTCTAAAGAGAAAAGCACGGGTGCGAGGTCCTCAAAAAAGGACCCCCCGGGCCCGACCCACCAGCCTAAGATGGGCAGGTCGAAGGACAGAAGGAGTTCCAGTCACTGACGCGGCCGTCAGGCCGTTCAAGAGGCCGACCCAAAAGGGCGCCCGATGGCGACGTAGGTCGAGGAGCTCCCGACAAGGGTGCTCCCTGGACAGTCCCTCGAGGGCAGGCCCCAAGGCCAACCCGGTGAGCTTAACGGTCCTGGCAGGCGCCCAGGTCGGTACAGGGACTCAGGTCGGGACCTCGACCGAGGTAATTCTGGACCAGCTCCCACGGGGGCGGACATCGAGCCCAGCCCCAGGTCGAGCTCGCGGTCGGGGATGCAAGGTCGTGGTCAGCGGACCCAGGGTCGGAGACCCGACCCAGGGTCAGCTTACAGACCAAGCTCCTTGAGAAGACAGGCATTCTATGCCAGTCTCAGGTCGAGCTCACGGTCGGGGATGACCAGTCCTGGTCGAGACCCAGGTCGGAGGACCGACCGGATCGCTCCCTAGGCCCAAGCTCCTTGAAGGCAGGCATTCAAAGCCAGTCCCAGGTCAGAGCGCCTGGTCGGGAGTGGAGCTTAGAAAACAGGACCACGACCAGGGTGACCCTGGATCAGCTCTACCGAGGGCAGGCTTTGCAGCCCAGCCACAGGTCGAGTTCTTGATCCAGCCGGGGGACCCAGGCTGAGACCAGGGCTCAGGTCTTCCCTCAAGGGGGCGGGACATCCACTGCCTCGTCACCCCAAATGGGTACGGTATCTTCATCTATTGCGAAAGCTGGCAGAACCCTCTGTCAGGGTCAGCTCTCCCTCATTCTTGAGGGATTGGAGACCGACCCGGAGGGCCATGTGCCGCCGAAAAGCAAAAGCTGTCCCCCCGCACGAGCTGAGCTCGCCGGCTAAGAAAAAGAGCGCCCCCCACAGGGTCATGAGGACGCTATTAGCATTTGAAGATATTGAGAGCGAGCCTCTTTCGGGGGTGAAGTGTCGGCGATCCACCTATCCTCGAGAGGGGAGAGGCTGCGAGATGTTCCGACGGAGGAGAACCATTTCCCGCTCCTCCGACGAGGATGGTTGGTCGACGGTCCCACCCTTACAAACGACCAGGAACAGGCAGCGTCGAAAGTGAGGGTGGGCCCGAACCTCGGGTCGTAGCTCCCGCCCGGAAGATGTCAAAGGGGGATCGTCTTTCTCAATCCTCACTTCGCCTTCCTCTTATCCATTACCCCCTACCCGTTCCTCTATCAGTGTAACTAAATGCGGACCAGGCGTCGACTGGTCGGCGACGAAACAGTCCCGATCATAGACATAAGAGATCCTAGCGTGGCCACCTTCCACGTTTAGTGGACCATACCGGGTCCTTCCTCAGACCGTACGGTCGACGGGGAGATCACAACCCCCCAACTCCGTCGGCCCCCCACAAGGGCCTAGACGGGAGGGGTGGGTGGGGGTCCGAGCTTAACGCCGTTCCCCTCTGTAAGTGGCAAGGCCCTCACGGCGAAACCGTGTACCTGCCCTCTTCATTCCTCCACAAAGTGGTGAGGAAGCCAGGCAAATCGGACCAGCCGCAGAGCGTTCCTGCCCACTTGGGCGAAGCCCCCTGGGCATCAAGGGCACAGGGTTCACTCTGAGGCCTACTCCGAATTGCACGGCCTTTCCCCCCCCAATCGCCCGCCTCCAGAGATCGCCCACAGGGGTCGCAGGTCCCGAGGATGGAGACCCTCCCACCAGGGAGCGTCAAACCACCTCTGGCACTTCAGCCAGGGGAGCGAGGCGAGCGAGCGGAACGATTCGCATGGATTACGGACCCATTGCAGAGCATGGGGCGACCCATTACAGGGTTCCCGCCATAGTCTTACGAGTCGGGGGAAGGTCAGCTGCGAGACCAGCTGCTAACCCCTAGAGTTCGGCCCCATTTTTCGCGGGCAGTCCTCTCGGACGCCCGCTGCGGTTGGAGTTTAAATCTCCCCGCAGGTGGTGTCAGATCTCGGGGTGACAGCACGTCCGCCCAAGCCTCCGAGATCAATGACTTCATATATACTGATCACAGGATTTAAGACTCACATTGACTCGGTACACTGCCGAGGGGAAGGTGGAAGGATCACCATGGTGAGGGACACCTTCCCAGAGTGGGACAGAGGACTATCCCTTCATGAATAACCGCTGTGACCAGAGCCTGCTTACGGCGACTGTCTTTTTTTTTGTTTTTTCGAGGTACCGGAACTCGAGGTGCGTCCCCCTTCAGACTCACCCCGGGTCGAGGGCACTGGGGGTAAATATCGAGCCCCCGCCCAATTCCGGTTAAAACATGGAATACGGACGGGGATGGCGAGCTGCGGGAGTCTGACTCCCCTTGCTAGGGACGGCCTCCGCCTGATCGACGCCCAGCAGTTGGTTTCGCCCCACCTGCACGGTCCGAAGGAGCCGCGACAGGTCGCTTTCCACAAGCCGCCCATTCTTTGATAGGGCGTCAACGTGGTATCGGACCTTAATCACTAGGTCGCCGAGCATTTCGCTCGTATAGTGGCCAGGTCGGTGAGGTCCAGACGCCAGCTTGGTCGAGGCCAGCCCCAAAGGCCTAGGGGGTCAAGGTGGCGCCGTGCAGGTCGCTTAGACTTACCCAGCAACTACAATCTCGACCCCAGTGGGTAGGCGGTCGCCTCATGGAGTTTGCGGGAGAGTGGCAGGCAGTGACCTCGGACCTTGGGTCCTAGATGTGGTAACCCAAGGGGTACCGTCATAGAGTTCACATGCCTGCCCTCCCCCCTTCAGAGGGGTGAGGTTCACCCCCCTTCCAAGAGAAACGGACAACGGGACGCGCTCCTGCAAGAGATAGCTGGCCTGCGGGCCAAACGTGCCGTGATACGCCTCTCGCATCCAATAAAAGAGGGCTTCTACTCCAACTTATTCTTAACCACAAAGAAGTCGGGGGGTGTGAGGCCCATTTAAAACCTGAAACCTTTGAACAGGTTCATAAGACCTCAAACACTTCCGAATGGAAACCCTGAAAGCAGTTCTCGGGGTCCTTCAACAGGGATGGTGGGGGGCCACGTTGGATTTGAGAGACGCATATCTCCACGTCCCCGTGCCAAGAATCCTCACAGAAATGGCTCCGTTTTACCTTAGGAGGAGTGGCTTACCTTGTTCCGGGTCCGGCCCTTCGGCCTGTCGACGCGCACGGACCTCAACAAGGGTCGTAAAGTGGTAGCGGAGTTTTCCTCGGCGAAAGGCAGGACATTTCGTCCTACCTAGACGAACTGGTATGGTGGCGCCATCCTCGAGGAGGCCTCCAAGCCTTTATCGAGGAGGTTTTAGACCTGATAAGGTCTCACGTTTCATCGTTCAACCTCGAAAGTCAGTCCTCTGGCCTTCCCAGAGCCCCCAGTTCTGGGAGCGAGAGGGACTTTTTGTCGGCAAAGGTGAGGCCCTCGGCGAAGAGTGGCCTCGGTCGTGACGTGTGCCCGAGCAGTCTTGGAGGAGCAGGTTCAGTTTCTCACCAGGACTCTGCTTCGGCTCCTGGACGTCGGCCAGCATCATCGGGATGGTTCCCACTGCGATTACGGAATGAGGGAATCACAGATCCACTGTCAGGTACTTCCGACCTGGTACCACCCAATGTCCTCCAGAGTTCAGTTGCCCCTGAAGTGGCCCGACCTCAGTTGGTGGAAGCATCACGAACTTGGACGGGGGAGAACGCCCTTCAGAAAGTAAACGACCCTCCGTGACGCTGACCACAGATGCGTCGAAGGCGGGGTGGGGGCCATTAGGGCCACACGAAGTGTCAGGCCGTTGTCGCCCATGCAAGATCGCCATTCAGATCCATGTGCTAGAGCTGTCGGCAATCATTCCTGGCACAGGAAGCCCATGGTTGCCCGGACCAGGGGAAAGTTGATCTGGGTCCGATGCGGACAACATGAAGGTAGTGACCTACCTCAAACAAGGAGGGGAGGGACAAGGAGACAAGTCTCTGCACGGAGTAGTCAGGGTTCCTGGAGTGGTGCAGGCAACGGGGCATGGCCCTGATAGCAGCACAAGTACCAGGGGTGGAGAATGGTCCTAGCGGACGCCCCTCTCCCGGAAGGGCACGCAAAGCCAGGCGCCATCGTAGGTGAGGGGGGCGTCAGTGGAATGGAGCCTCCCGCCGGCAGTCTGCCGGTCAATTTTTCAGAGGCTACAGCGTCCCCACGTGGACCTATTCGCCTCCGCCGTGAATCACCAGTTTCCGGCGTACTACTCATGGAGTCAAGATCCCAGAGCCGTGGGGTCGGGATGCAATGGTGGCAGATTGGTCGGGGATCATTGCCTACGCATTTCCCCCCATTGCGATGATACCGAGAGTCCTCGAGAAGGTAGCTCGGTCCGACAATTGCCTGGCTCAGCTGTGGTTTCCACAGCTTCTGGAGCTGCTAGTGGGGGACCCCGTCTTGCTCCATCAGCGCGGGGATCTGATAAGTGGTCCTCCAGCCGACACGTCCGTCCCGGAGCATACCATCCGCGCTCTCAACCTGACTGTTTGGCGCATTTCCGCCAACAATACACTCAGGCGGGACTTTCTGAACAGGCTGCCGCGCTCGCTGCTCAGGCAAGGCGGAAGTCAACTAGAGAATCTTACGATTCTCGACTCCGCCGGTTCTATAGATGGTGGGCCAATCGAGAGATCGATCCGCTGTCTGTGTCTGTAGGGCAGATCGGGGATTTCCTAACGGAAATTTTCCACGAGGGTTTGGGCGTCCAAACAGTCAGGTGATACCGCACCGCGATTGGGGCGCTCCATCGGGGCTTCAGAGACGGCACAGTCGTCTCGAACAGCCCGATCCTCACGAATCTGCTGAAGGGCATGTTTTCGGTTCGTCCCCCGGTTCGTTCACTCGTTCCTGAGTGGGATCTGCCGCTAGTGCTCCAGTTCTTAGCGTCCGAGGAATTCGAGCCACTGGAGAGGGCCAGTCTCCTGGATTTATCTAGGAAGACGGCCTTTCTCGTGGCAGTCGCTTCCGGGCGACGGGGTTCCGAGATACATGCCTTGTCCATTGACGAGGCTCACTTGCGGTGGTCGAAGGGACTCGTGTCCATCCTCCCACGATCAATTCAATTCAATTTTATTATAGGGTTTTTTCCCTCGCTAAGAATCAGACCCCTGTGTTCACACCACGCCAGTGTTCTCCCCGGACCTGGCCTTGGCTGGATGACGGGTCTGAGAAACCCTGGTGCCTGGTCAGGGCTCTAAAATGGTACCCCTTAAACGTACGAAGGGCCTCCTGAAGACAAAACGCTGTTCATCTCCACGGCCCCACCATATGGTCCGGCAGCGCAGGACCAGTTAGCCGCTGGGTTGCCTCGACCATCCGAACGACACCGAAAACATCACTATCGGTTGGGCGTCTCTCGGGTTTTATGTCCCCGAGGTACTGCTCCACTCACACCTCCTCCTGGGCATTTTACCAAGGCTCCTCAATCCAAGATATCATGGATACTATAATGTTGGAGTTCCGCTACCACGTTTCAGAGAGTTTACCTTCGGGACGTTCTGGTGCGGAGAGGGGATGTTGCTACTGCAGCACTGTGTGCCGGTAGAAGTGAGCGCAATCAAGAGCTCTAGGTAAGTCTCTCGGTGCGAGACTGGTATACGCATATCGCGGTGACTACCTCCCATATAGCCTTCTTCCACCGCCTGAGACTACCAGTTGGATACTGTGCCAAAGTAAGGTCGCGGAGGGTTAGCTCGCGAGCGCGTGTATTTCCTCTCAGAAGTGGAGGGGATACCCCTAGCGCTCTATACCTACCCTCCGCGACCTTAAGACCCTCCCACAATGTTTTTTTTCCACCCACAAGAATGTCTCGGGAAGGTTGTGTTGTACACAATTGGAGAAACATTTGGATAAGGACGTACTCACGCGCATGGTCGGTGAGTTGCCCGAAAAGTAGTGCGCGCGCTATCTGCGGACTATTTTCGCGGTCGCGAAATTTTTAATGTGGTTAGAGGTTTTGGTCGACCCAACAATGAGACATTTGTGCCAAAGTAAGGTCGCGGAGGGTAGGTATCGTAGCGCTAGTGTATCCCCCGCTCACTTCTGAGAGGGAAGTCACAGCACTCTATTAGCGTAAAACAATTCCAGCTGCGCCCGTTCTATGTAAAATAATGCTGTCCCCATATATTTTCTGATAGATACACGGCAGAGGCTAAGACAATACCTTAATTTTCTAAGTCATACCACCACTGAAATTTGTTTTATCAAGATTATGCTAGAAATATACAACAAATCTAAAAATTGTGGTTAAAAATTTTGAAGTAAATCAATGGTTAAACCTTCATATTCTGACTCATGTGTTTATTGAAATTGCAAAACTTGTAAAAATTAAAACCAGGGACTATTTCCCACCCCAGGGAATACCGGGTGGTAATAACCGGTATTTACCGTAATACCACCCAGCATATTTTGGCCAAAACGGGAATACTGTGAAATACAAATACACAAAAAGTGACATTTTTTCAAAACTAATTTTTTCTTTAAAATATCATGAAAATTAACTACAAACACAGATGAGCACTTTCATGCAATAATGACCCAGGGGAGGAGGTTGATGGTGTTTTCATTTTTATCATCACTAACTAGCTCTTGGATCACGTCTTTTGATCTGCAGATTCTTGCACATTTCAATTTAATTAATCCACCATTTCTCTCAACATTTATTTAATACATCAAAATTACTACACAAGATATAATTGGTTTTAAAAGCCACAATAGAAATATTCTCTAAATGGCCAGGGTAGGAAGTAGAATGAACTGTGCCCAGCAGACAGTGTAGTGTACATGTATGCTAAATCACAATTACATGTTAAGAGGCACAAGTTAGAACCTGGCAGGATTCATCCTGGCAGCTTTATTCTAAATTCACTCAATCATTTTTTTAATTTATGCAGTGTAGCTGTTCCTTTTTTCTAAGAAACCAAACACCTTATTGATTGTCCAGGCCTTCATTTATAGAAATAAGAGAGAGCTAATCCTCTCCTGCGTTTCCTTAGGTGCATAACCAGGGGCTCAATTACTTGCATGTCAGCATACAAAAACAAGCCTTTTCAAGTAATATCATGACCTCACTTAATGAGCTCCTGAAAGACTGTTTGAGGAAAGCTGTAGGAGCTCTGCAGCATTGAGCTTCCTCAGAAATAAGTTCTGATTGGTCAAAATAATGTTTAGACCAGACCAACACCCAGGGTAGCCTCATCCGATTATCTAAATAATACTTGCTTGTTTTTGGTTTATTACAATCAATTAGTGGAGGAAATGAACTTGAATTAAAAAACCATTCAAACATACCCAGATTAACACCACAACCGTTATACTGTATAATGTAGGAATTTGAGGTCAACCCCCATGAGGTCTTCAAATTGTACTAATCCTATTGTAATTTTCCCGGGTATCGCCAGGTATTTCCGCATATTTCCCGGTATTTCCCACTATGGTCCTGCCCTAGGTGGAAATACTAGTATTTCCCGGAATTGCCAACCCTGGGCTTTGGAATTTGGGGGAATTTTTCTGTTTGTGGTTTGCCCAGAGTTAGCTGAGTGCCTCAGAGGAGGGATGGTGGTTTAGATAGATGTAACAAAAATCAGATTTGTCCTGCATTTTAACATATTATCTTCGAATGAAGAACTTTAGGAGTACAAGGTAATAAGGTTGATACTAATGCTGTCCTTCTGCGATCTTTTCTCATTTCAACTTTCGTCCAAAGAAGAAATTTGCCCGGTACTCTTAAAAAAACCGAATTTAACAAGCTACATAAGAAAGCCCAGGCATCTCTAATTCAGGTTTAGATCTGAAAGGATTAGTGTCTCTACCAGCTGAGAAGATCTCAAATTATTTGGTTTGGCTTTCCATGGTAGTAGTTTAGTATCCTGGAGACCACATGAAACAAGCTAGGAATGCAACCGATGTATGATTTCATGTTTAAGGAACACTGGGGATATTTCTCTAGAGATATATTTCTCTCATTTGTTTAAGATGACGCTTACATTTCCAACAAAGTTTGCAAATATATAACAATGGTTTTTAATATATTTATACACTCGGTGATCATTCACAGGTGTATTGCATAAATATCAAGGTTTTTCATTGCAAAGCTCATCCAATGCCAAAGAAAGCAATATGCAATATCTGTATACACACATGAGATGATATCCAAAACTGTTATGTCATATTAGGTTACACACTCAAAGATGTGAGAGGAGAAGGCTGGCCGAGGTACTTCAAAAGTCAGGGCCAGAATCCAGTTGAACAGATACTTGACGAATTTGTAGGCGGCGGGGGGAGAAGCCCTGCTGGAGGTCGAATTGACTACTTAAAATAAAAATCGTATGTTGGGATTTTCTCCCTGTATCTTCCCTGTATCCCACATATGATCATTTATACTAAAGTTGAGGGCCAAACCGCAGGTAGTAACTCCATTATGATTAAGTTCAAATTTCATTTTTAGGATTTAACTTTATAAAAAAAAAGGTCAATTATATTTTTTCAGATCACGAGTTCAATCGAACTATCTGTTCTTTTTAGAGTTTGAGCCATTGAATTTTTATATCAAACAATCATATAAATTACAACATACTATTAATCCCATGCCAATTAAACACCTCGGAGGTATGGAGAAGTTTCCTCTGTTATCTGAAGGATTAACCATGAAGAAGCAGCAGCTTTCTGTGGACTTAGACTGCTTGGTTGAGCAGGTCCGCTTCATTTTGGCATGGAGAAACAACCTCAAATGTCATAGTCGCTGTATTGGTGCTGTTCTGCCAGGTCTTTGCATAACAGTGTTCATTTTAGATAGTGTCATCTATAGTGCAGTCACCAACATTGATACCTTACCTGTTTACATTTAGCTGTAGAAATTTAATCTTTGAATATGTGATTGAAGTCATTAAAGGTGTTGTTCAATCGTCGATGGACCCCCTGTTTACCCGGCGTGGTAAAATTTTGATATCAGATTCAAGGGTCATTTTTCTCATTGTTCTGAAATTTTGAAGCCTTTCAAATCCATTCATTCCCAAGATTAACAAAAAAACAACCGGTTTTAATTTCAGCATCAAATTATCAACAGTAATTGAATAGAGCTTTGCAATATGCATACTACATGATGCTTCTACCTAAACCGCAATTTGTTGTTCTCATGGTACTTTACTTGATGGGGGAAGTTGTGCCAGGGCCAGCTCTCAGTCAAAGTAGAGAACACAATAGACTTTAATCGGAACAAGCACCTTTAACGTAGAATTAGCTACTTTTGAGTCCCCTCCTTTTGGGAAATACAACCTGTGAAATCTAACTAATTGTTACCCACCGTCATGAAATATTTTCCTTGGTAGCACAATGTAGTAATGCTTCTAATGGTTAACTATTCTTATCATTTCTTGTTTCAGTGGTGGTGACGTGTGTTTCACATGATCAACCTAATATATGGCACAATATGTGAAGAACTGCACAAAAGATACATGCCCCACCATGAGTGGCGGCCCAAGTCCTATATCAAAATATCTGGTATTAGGAATAAATTAGAAGCATAAGCCATAACTGTCTACAGTGTTTTCATGCCAATAATAATACACTTTATCAAATCTTTCAGTGGAAGTCTTGTCAGCTACCCACCTCATACAACCTTTAACCATAATCTGTCTTGGCTTTCACAATTCTCAGGCCTTTTTAATGATTTTAAACCAAATTCACTTCCCTGTGATATAGTGGTAGATTTTTAATATCAATAAATATCAGAATTACAACTACTTTTGGTTAATTTGGGTCCCTGATCCAGCAATCAGAACACCCTTTAAATTTGTTTCTAGGGCATTTTATAATTGGCTAGTGTACAAGGGATTGGATGCCACAGCCACGAAAATATAGTCTGAAGAAAGGTTTATCTGTAATGATAAGGATTTCTGAACAGTTTCTCTTTTTTCTATGCCATATGAAAGTGAATCTGTTCATGGAAACTAACTGTTTCCTATGACAGCATAATCTTCTTCTTAATGTGTCCAAACAATGTGGGTTCAAATATGATCCAGCAAGATGGGTACACTCTGGCTGCTCACTGTAATTCCGCAAGGTCCTTGTTTTGGCATTGTTGCTCCAGCAATGGGCAGACCAAGAGATTTTCCATTGTCTGTGGTGCTGTTCCACGCCCACAGGTAGTATCCGACTGCTTCCAGTAGCCCCACTCGCCAAGGAAACCTAGATCGTCCAGTTCTGGTCTCAATCTGTTGAGGCTTGCCCCGATTTCAGCCCAAGAGGAGTTCGCTCCAGGTGGGAGATGCGCCCCCAGGTTTCCATACCGATAGATGTTACTTGGTTTATGGCAGTCTTTCTTTCCACAGGAGGCGACTCTCTTGCCCTCCTTAGAGACTGTTACGATGTTGGCTTTGCTAAGAACTCCTCTCTGGATTTAAGGCGGTTTGGCAGCAGGTATCTGTCCAGAACATAGGGTCCTTCACATTAGATACTTGCAGCTACGCTCTTTGCAATGCTCGCAGCTACGCTCGACGGATGTCTGGTGCCGCCATTCCTGCTATGATTATACGTTTTCCGTTGGTGTTGGACCGGAGGCTTTCCTGTGATAAGCCGCAGAGGCATTTTACGCTGAATCAAGCGTTCTTGGCATGGGTTGAATCTTTCCCATCAGGGCAGGCATACGCTGCACATGAGAGCACAGGCCAAGTTGCCTTCGTCTTAGGGTCTGGGGCAAGCACCCCATCTTGTGCCAGTGAGTTTTTCCAATATGTTATTGCGTGAACAGACTTTACTCTTCGTCTTCTCTATGTGGGTCTTATATATGAGAGAGTGCGGTCCAAGGTAAACTCCTTGGTAGACAGGATTATCACAAAGCTCCAGGGGTTTTCCAGACCAGGTAACTTTAAGCTGACGTTTGCACTTCCATATTGTCGATGTGGTCTCTCGGTGGCAAGGACCATTCCTGGTATGGTTGGGCGGTGGTTATTGATTCCTCTGTGGGTTTCCTGCAGACATAGGGCATCGCATTGGAGATTGTTACACAAATCAGCAATGATGTTACTTTTTGCATTGGAAAAACCCTCCACATTCAATGACGCTATAGTCAAGGCAGACCTTAGAAAAGGCCTGCGCTGAGGTCTAGCCATGATATGGGTATACTTAAGAAATTATGTTAATGGAAAACAGTGTTTGGAGTTGTAGAGATTAGTTCGCTGCTTGGCAGTTACTAACAGGGGAGACCACAAGACGGTTCTCTACTTCTCACAAGACGGTTCTCAACAGCATAATGTAGTAAAGTCTTCTGCACCCTACCAATTATTTGGATATTGATTAGTGTGAATTAAAAATGATTAATTTGAATTAAATTTGACGCCTTTGTCATCTCTTTCTGTAACGCATTTTACTGAACTGTTTTTAACCATACTCATTCCTCTCCATATCTTTCTCTCTCTCCTCACGTAGATATGAGTACATGTGGTGTGATGGTGAGAAGTACAAGAAGCCAACAGCACTTCCAGCAAATGAGTATATATCAAACCTAATGGAATGGGTAGAGAAACTCATCAATAATGAAACGCTCTTCCCAGTAAATGTTGGTAAGTTTTTGTATGTGTACATTAACCCTAACACGTCCGACTGGCAATTAGCTGCAGAAAAAATTCATTGCTGATTTGGTCAGCCCACGTAAGATAAAAAGGGTTTGACACTGCTGTTAATTGCTGACCAGTGTGACATGTTCCCCTCAGGAGACCATTGCTGCTAAAACCCAGTGGGCCACTTTTCCCTGAGGACGTCACCGAAAAGGAACTGCTGCTAATTGCCGGTGAGACGTGTTTGGCTTTTGAGGGATAGAGCTGCCATTTTAACCCCATCCCATTGTGCACTATTCCCCAAAGTACTTCCAATTTCTTTCCCAAACATCAAGTGTACATTGGACCATATGAATTTTTGGCAGAAAACACCCAACAACAACTGCTGCTAATTGCTGGTGTGACATGTTTCCCTCAGGAGACCATTGCTGCTAACGGTTGGTGAGACCTTAATGCTTTTCTGCCAATTTTCGAATAAAGAGGTGGTATTATGAATTTAACAATTAAAATATCAGTTGAGATATTTTGTATCAACACCCAAATAGATCCTTGTCATTTGATTAGAGGATTATTGATCCCATATCATTAAAAAATTATATAATGCATGTTTACGTCATACACTGTGCTTTTTTGTGTCGTCTATGAAGCATGCGGCACATAGGGATTGCTTTGGTTGTGTGTTTATGTATCTGTTTGTAGTAAAATGCTAACCCTGAGCCTAATTGCTCACCATTTCCACATGTGCACATTTTCATGACACTTGGATTCAATGGTCTTTGGGTTGTGTCCTACATGTAGGTGACCTCGTGACCTTGGCGACCTCATGTGACCCTTGTATGCATTCATAAACTGTGATGGCAAGCATTTTTGTTCTATACATTTCTTCAATTTCATGCCTCATGCTGCTTTATAAAGCATGGGTCACCTAATACATGCACTAATACGGAATTTCTCGTAATTATGATGTAATAATATGATCAGTGCATTGCTGCACCGAAACTCAGAATTGTAGCAAGGGGCGTAGTGTAATTATACCAAGAAAACAATAGGACACAGTCCTGTTTTTTCTGCCTTGTAAAGATACTTTGCAGCTGGTTCTACTTGGCTAAAATGGATATAAACCCCTGTAATGGAGAATTGTAAGTCATCATTCATTGCCTAGAAACCTAAGAGAACTGTGTATGATAATGCTAATAATATCTGTCTTTAAGATATGATTGTTTTACTTTCTGTTTTATAGACGTGCCATTCCCAAAGAACTTCAGTCCCACATGTAAGAAGATTCTGACTCGGTTGCACAGAGTATTTGTCCATGTATATATTCACCACTTTGACAAACTGGTAGCAATAGGAGCAGTAAGTATGCACATAACAATTATTTAAGGATTAATTCATTTATTCCTGAAAGCTATTGCCAGAAAGAAAAAAAAAAAACAATAAGAGGACCAGCAATCTGGGGCAACTAGGGCACTAAAGTGAAAAGACACCAACTTCCAATAAATTAGTGTGCCTCATGTTCAGTTTAAAAACTGTATATTAATGGTGATCCTCATTGCTCGGACGGCATATATTAAGCTATATTACCAATGGAAGCTTATGACTTCAGGTTGCCAAAAATATCTTTCCAAAAAAATAATCGTATAATATAGCCGCTATAAACCAAGAACTAACCCTATATTCGTTGCGATTTTACGCCCAAAAAATACGCTTAAGCTTTCCTTCTCTGACCATGGGAAATTCGTGTGACGTAGGCGATTGCACAAGTCTTGTTGTGCAATGCATCTTAGGAACCCCAAATCGCTCCTCTTCTCCTGTGTTGAATTTCGCCAATATAGCAATAAATTTTGGTTGACTAGGTTCCTTGATCTCTGTAGATTGGTAATTATAATTCCCGGCTTCATAAGTGTGCAAGAAATGTGGAAAAAATCGCTTGAATTCTCATCGCTTACGATGAATCTTGAGAAGCGAGCAGAGCTCAGAGGCCGGCTGTGTTTACATGAAAGTGTGAGATTTTGACCACCACTCATGCTACTGGAGCATGAAAAATAAATAGCTGCCCTTTGAGGTTAGTGAGGGAGACCTGCCCCTGGAGCATGGGTGGGTGGTGGTCAAAAACTACATGTGCGTATAAAGACTCGGCTCTTCCATTGATTTACGGTACACCCTCTTATGCTAACTGATGGAATTGCATGAGGTATAGGCGCTATCAGAGGGAGTAACGGAAAATATCTTAATCTACTTTTCTCAGACCGGGAATTAGTCACTCAATTATGGTTATTGAACCTTATTTAATAAATCACTGTTGGCTTTGCTATTGGGTTTCCGGTAAAGTCTTGGCTCATCGAGCGTAACATGGCGGTAATTACTTTAACTAGCGACAATTTGTTAATCATTAACCATAACAAATTGCAGCAATACTGTGAAGCAAGGAATTCAGTATGTATAAAATGCCGACTGAACCGCCTTCTCTGTGGGATAGAGCCATCAAATCTACCAGATACTTCAACAGATAGTTATCTGTATCTGTATTGTTCATAATTCTGATTTAGTTGAGCAAATTTTAGAGAAAACAATGGTAAGTCTTCGAAAGCGCAGAAGCGAGCGATACAAGCGAATGGGATTTTGTTTACTTGCATAGACGATTACACAATCAGTGACATCACCACCTCACAGCGCC
Source organism: Ophioderma brevispina (assembly GCA_023653785.1). Taxonomy (NCBI): domain Eukaryota; kingdom Metazoa; phylum Echinodermata; class Ophiuroidea; order Amphilepidida; family Ophiodermatidae; genus Ophioderma; species Ophioderma brevispina. The sequence goes on from JAMKCH010000337.1 coordinate 21,968, forward strand.
CAAGTCAATAATATTGACTTTCGCTGAAGTGGTGTTGCTTGAAAGACAATTTTCATTTTGGCTCTTGTAACCAAATCGTGAGTAGCATAAATATGACACGGTTACATATAAAATCGCGATAAAATAAGCTTTCCATTGGTATATAGCTTAATATATGCCGCCCGAGCAATGATGATCACCTTTAACTGTAGGTTATTCTGTTATATGTCAAACAGGGCTAAACTACACATATAAAATATAGAGAATAGAAATCAGGGTTAAATTCTATGTGACAATCCACCACAAATGGCCACAAAATCATGTTGAACTGGACACTACAAGTTACTTGTTTTAGATACATGTTCTACTTTTGACTCTGAGCAAAGGAATCAGAAGAAATTCCTTAATTTCATAGTAGTTTATTCAAAGTGTAAGTTCTGCAAATCTTGTTCATATTAAGGCAGAGACAGTTCATCTGTTCCATTCCTTTGCTCTAAACAAAATTCAAGCAAAGGAGCCAGCTGGGTGTGACCCTGCACATAGTCATGTGCATTCTTGTTATTGCATCATACTATTGTGGTATGGAACACCTGTATGATTCTTTTCAAAGCAGAGAGAACCTATAACCAGCACCATGCATGTTCTGATTTTGAGAGCTGACTTTACAGTTTGTGGTGGATGATAAGTTAGAGTAGCAATCAAAGTTAAACTATATTTACATGCAGAATGAAGAATTATATGAGGTGAGGACCATCAGAGGTTGACACTATGTCCACAGTTGTATTGTTAAATAGGGTTTGGGAGTCTGCAGTTAGAATGTGAAAACAAGCAACAAAGCAACAATAGAATGCTTTTAAGCATAATTAGACCAGAGCTGGACGAACACTTGTACAATGGAGAAGTAGAAGGATAGGACCAATTGTAGTCACTGACTTAGATTTTGCTGATGACAGGGAGCTTGGATGGAGAGCACTGAAAAGGTCATCAGGCAGTGTAAAGCTGCAGCATGGCAGGCATGCAGGAAACTACAAAAAATCTGGAAGTCAAGTCTTCCCAGGATCTTCAAACTAAGACTCTTTACTGCAAATTTGATTCAGTCCTCCTCTATGGGATGTGAAGTTTGGAATGTGATACCCAAGATTGCCAAAGAACTGGATGGCTGTTATACACGCATGCTTAGGACTGTTAAATGTTTTTTAACAACGGATGGCCAATGCAGGGCTGTATGGAGAGCTGCCAAGACTGAGCATTAAGATCCAGGATTGAGTCATGAGATTTGATGGGCACTGCAGTAGGAGTGAGGAGAAAGCATCAAAATTTATCCACTGGAATCCGATGCATGGACATAGGAAGCCCGGCAGACTAAAATTGAAATACTTGAATACCATTAAGAAGGATGCAGGACTAGAGACAGCAGAGTTGCAAACAGCAATGCAAGATAGGTCCCTATGGAGAGCCGTCACAGTTCAGGGACACCACCCGAAATAAGTCGTCAAGTTTTAAAAACTAGAATGCCAAAACTAAACAACCCCTGTAATTTTAGTTTTTACAGAAATAGGGTATTTTACAATGTCCATGTATTGGCTGTTGTAGATTTTTTTATTTTAACCAGAAATTGTGTATAATTTAGAAATTTGAAATCTTGGTTCTTAATTGTATATTAGGACCCCCCGAAAATTACCACCGAAAAATTAATTCACAAATTTAAAGAGTTCAATGCCCGACTAGTATTTTAAGGATTTTAAGGATTTTGATGTAACTTATTGATTTTATTGTGTTTCAATCCATGAAAATAATGCCAACAAATGATTATAATTAGTATTAATAATTTTTTCTTAGGGCTTTTCGAAAAATAGTGTTAAATTAGGAAAAAAAAACACTGATATTTTTCATCATTAATTGGCCATTCACATGCTATTAGAGTACTGAAACATATTAAGCCTTTTCTTCCCATAGTTAAACATTCAAAGTTACTACAGTATTTGTTGAAATCCCTTAAACATGTAACTATGTTATCTAATATCGTGTCATATTGGATGGGCAGTCCAACATTTTGAGTAGTGGATACTGGCGCTCACCATAACAAAAAATATTGGACTGCCTATCTAATTTGACATGATATTATGGGCAAAACAACAAATACTATCTGTTATTCTCATTCTTATTTATTTAAATTACCGAAAATATTTTCTATTTCAATTATATAAGTGAAAAGGCAAAAATACTCCCCACTCAAAAATATCACCCATACTAGCTGCTTGCACTGTGTAATCTTAAACATGTGCACGTAAACACTTGCGTGACGATGCACTCACTAATATTGTAAAAATTATAAGAAAAAAATGCAAAGAACACCTTGCTCCTTTTCATGTCAAAAGACTGTTACATTAAAGGTGCTTGTTCCGATTTATGTGTGTTGTGTTCTCTACTTGATATGAGAGTCTGGCACTTGCACATACACCCCATCAAGTACCGTGGGAAACAAACTTGCGTTTTTTATGGTAGACGCAATAATGCATGTTGCAAAGCCCTATTCAATAGACTTTCAATACTGTGCTAATATTGATGATGGTTAACCACTAAACAGCAGTTTTTTGTTTATATCTTGGGAATTAAATGGAATTGAGGGCTAAAATTTTAGGACGACAATGAGAAAAATACGGCCTTTCATCTGATATCAAAATCGATACTACTTCCTGGTAAATCAGGGGTCCCGAAGATGATCGGAACACGTCTACTAAAAATGATCAATTTATGACTAATTCTTTCTTACAAACCTATGAAATAGTAAAAAATGAGTAGTTCTGCGTACCTGACATTAAAGTAATCTGACCAATATTGCATACAGAGATACCAGTTTTCCGAATTTATTCGTGTTTTCCGAATTTTTAAACTGCCTGAAAATTTTTCCGAATTTTATAATTCTTTGGAGTTTAAAATTTAAAAAAAAAAAATTAAAAAAATTGTCAGAGAAAATGTCATCGAAACACATTACATTTTCAAAGAATTCTTGTATATTTTTCTGCGTGAATTAACTCACCTCCAGTGTTGTTCGTTGGTTACAACGTAAGATACACGCATTATGAGCCGCGAAAAGAGAACGCAGACTGAAGACGAGGCTACAATTTCGGCGGCTTCTTTTTCATGATATTTTATACAGACAATTGCTATTGATGATTATTCACCAAGAACGAAAAGTTTGCTGTCAAGATGTCGGTCTTATAAACACGATAAAGTTTGTTGAGCGTGACTATAATAGGGGGATAATATCGCTGAAATGAATCAAACATGCCGAGACAAATTCCAGTGGAAATGGCTTGAGGACACTGATAAAACGGGGATTATTACCGGAGCCATGGATGAATTTAGTATTCTGCCAACACAAGTAAAATTCGGCATCCTAAACATGTGGTTTATTCCGTTAACGTTGCCGAATTCGTAGGGTGTTGGCAGAATGTTTGACGGAGGTAGGTAAAACTTCGGGAAAGAATTTTGTATTGTGCCACCACCCATTGAATTCGGCAGCCTCAACGGAATAAACTGCATGTTGAAGGGTGTGGACTGGAAGCAGAATACTAAATTCATCCTAAACTTCGAATTATCAATTTATGTTGGGTATGATGTTCATCATCAGTGATCATCATGTACTATTTCAGTACTAACAGTATTTTATTATGCCGGCCTATACTAATTACTATGCAATATTGTCATGCTTTTCTAAGCATAAAATGGAGGCCAGGAGACATTTTTTAAAGCTTTCAAAATAGTTACAATTCGGGAGCTTAAGGCGGGCCCCTGGACCCCACCCGCTAGATCGCTGCGCTCGCTACGCTCTACTTGGTCCGTGATATTTGTAGAATTTTTTTTAATACCCTGCTTGCATCTCTGATTGCATCTTTTAAGATCATTTTCCTCAACTCAACATCCCAAAGGAGACCCTGTCTGGAGTTGACTGGGTCATGTGAGTAATGAGTTTTCAGTGTGTCCAGTCTAGAATTTAGATAAAGCATACAGTAAGTTTGATTGAATAATAAAATTTAATTAAAATTTATGTTGACATTATGTTGATGTCATTTAAATTTTATCAACATATTGCTGACGACAGCCCTAATAAACATGCATATTATTGAGCTCAATTGCATATTTGTTCTGATTGGCAGCCAATAGATATTAGAAAATAGTGAGCATGAAAGCCGAGAACCTCCAAATTCTAGTTTGTTCCTCATAGTTGGATGTTGTGAGTGTGTGGCCCGAACCCTATGCTATAATCCACTCCTTTTTACAAACTATTGTCTAAAACAATTGTTATCATACATGAACCTTAAATAGAGACAGGTTTGTTTTGCACTTCAAAGCATTTGAAAGAATTTCCCCAGTAACATTAGTTATGATGCATTACATCTTCTTCCTTTTCTTCCAATTTACAGGAAGCACACATCAACACATGTTACAAACATTTTTACTACTTTGTGATAGAGTTCAACATGGTTGACCCCAAAGAATTAGAACCATTGGTAAGTAGATAAGATGCTTTTATTTTAAGTGAGTATAACTGTGAAATAATTAGCAATTTCAGTATAAAGTGATGGTGAGTAGAAATAGAACAGAGCAAGCATTTTGTATTAAAAAATTGTTTCTGAAAGTATGTACTGTATTCATCCTTATTAGCGCCCATGGCACTTAAGGAAGTCATTTTGGGTGGGCGCTTATGATGCACATTACCAGAAGACCCAAAGTACCCTGTACCTTCAGATCGTCTAGAAGTTTCAATCAAGTACTAAAAAAGGTTGGCCATTAATTCATTTAGTGCATATGAAATGGTTGATTAAACACGGACATGGCATGGTTCTGGGGTGGGTGACTAATAGGATGGTCGAAAATGTTGGGGTGGTCGCTTATTGGGGCGTGGGGACGAATATGGTTGTGGAGTTTGGAGTTGACTGGCAAAAAGAAGTTAATCATGATCATTAGAAAAAGTTTCGTAAAATTCTTTCAGAGAATTGCTGTGCCAGTCTATGTAAACTGAAGTCAGATAATTAGAATGGATTAGCAGGCATGGAGCGGCTAACATGGTTCATTGTCCCCGCCGAACAAAGTTCGGGAGGGGACTATAAAATGGGCTCCGTCCGTATGTCCGTCCGTATGTCCGTCCGTATGTCTGTCCGTATGTATGTATGTCCGTCCGTATGTCCGTGATAAAAATGTTAACCCTGGAACATTTGGGCATATCTTTTTTTCTGGATGAGCTAGAGTAGCCAAACTTGGGTATATTGTAGGAGGGGATACCCCCTACTCACCATGTAATTCATTCCCCCAGGGTCCTCCCCTGGGTCTGTCAGGGGGGTAGGGGAAAAAGGTCAAGGGAAACAGTTCAATATTGCACAGAAAATGTCAACATGGTGTACAATTTATCTGGAGTTTCGTAAGGGCTACGATGATGTAACTTGGTGGAAAGAAGCAGGTTGATGAGTTCTCAACCTGATTAGATTTTGGGTGTAAAATATGCTAATTAAGTATCTAATTTGCATAATTGATGAATTTTTTTCCCGCAAGGCTTGTGTACAAGTTTTCTGGAGTTCTGTAAGGCGTATAATGATGTAACTTGGTGGAAGGAAGCGGGCTGAGGAGTTCTCAAGCTGATTAGATTTTGGGCAATTTTTTTTTTAGTTCAGGTTGTTACACGTGGGTCATTTCTTTGGGTTGCCAGCCTGTTTACATTTCTTGGAAAATGTGAAAATACGTAAAATTCAATGTTTCGCTGCTTTCCAGACCCCGTATGGGTCCCAAATTTTTCCTATTTATTTTATCTCGAAGTCAGAGCTAGTCCTGATGAAAGCTTGACCGTTCTAAACTTGACTGACAGCATAGAAACCTTATATAATATGGATCCATGCCCTTGATATTGATATATATATTTGTACCCTTTTTCTCTCCCCGAACAGAAGGAAATGCAGCAAGAATCTTGCCATCATCCACTGATCCTAAGTGTCTCATGTTCCTGCATTAGCCTCATTGCATCTCTGCAGTGTCTACACCCATACCTCCTTGATAATTTAAAGTGACAAGAAGAGGTGTGCCCATTGGAATTCTTTTAATCCTAGGGCAGCTTAATCAGCAAATAGCAGCAGCGACACTTAGAAGCAGAGTCCCAGTCTGGATTTAGATTTCTTGTGGGAAGCATTTTTTTGGATTACAGTTACAACCCAGCCTTTAATACACCCGCTGTAAATAATGTACAGAACAAAAGCTGGATGTATACAATTCGACTTACATATTGCATTCAGTGCATCATACAGCTGGACCTTTACCTTTGTCATGGTAACTACGATATATATCAAAGGTCAGTGTGGTTTTTTACAGTGAATGTGTTGTCCGTAGGTCACTTTCACCATTGTTCATTGCGATGAGTTTATCTCTTGGGGATAGCTGTAATAGATGTGAGAGCTTTGCAGACTTGCATCACATCAACCACATGAAACGTGTACAACTGTAACTTATTTGGAGTAGGGGAAACCCAAAACTGCCACAACCCCACTGCCAGAGAACCTATTTGTGTCATTTACATTTACTTGATGTTTTAATGTGGCATAGCAACCCTCTACAGTGATAGTGAATTTTTACATTGGTGGTTGATATCTTCTATAAAGAAATAAAAGTGTGATTCAGCTTGGTGTTGTCTAATGTGTTTAACACTTTTTAAGAAGCAAAGCTTGGTGGGATTGATGTAGATGACCTGTAGCCATTTCTTTTTTGAAAATGTATTCATAATTGTCAGGTATTACATTCCTTTCAAATAGATTTTGTTAACCCATTAGCCAGAGTTGATTCCCAGGTTAGGATGGGATTTTCAAAAAGTAACTATGCTTCATCTGGACAGAAGTAAGGAGTGTAGTGATCTATTTCTTGTGTGTATCATGCACGCCGACTTTGTACACTCACAATTACACTGCGACTTAACCAGGATCTGTCATGTTATACAGACCCGTGCTTGAACTCTATGACAAATCACTCCTTACCTTCTGGAGTACGGATTAACTATAGCCGGGGTTAAGGCCCTAGGACTAATCTTTATAATTGCTAATCTTTGCTATTTCTAACTGCAAGGAGCCGGTCAATCATTTACAGTTCTCGCAAATAAATTGTGGCCAGCGTGGAACACTTGGTACGCACGTAGCAACGTGGTAATGTATGGGCGTATTTACGCAGCTCTTTAAATGAGATAGCACATACACTGTGTCTTAATCGCTGAACAGCTGTATGTACAGCTCCGTCTCTATATGCTAGTCCCAATGATCTTCTGAGAAACTGTAGGTGTTGTGTTGTCTGCTTACAGATTGGAGCATAGGGATGACTTTGCTGGTATGTGTGTGTGTGTGTTTGTGTCTGGCCATCTGTCTGTGTGATAAAAATGTTAACCCTGCCCTACCAAACCATGTAAGCATTGACTGCTTAACTTAAAGGGGCATTTTGTGATCCACAGCCTCGTCCCCCCGACTTACCTCAAAAAGTTGAGATTTTCATATCATCTGAACAGTTAACATTTGTAATCCATGTTCAGTGGCAATCTGAATGCAAATTCGGTGTGTGTGGGTAAGAGAAAATTGGCAAATTTTGTAATTTTCTGTCCGGACGGAACATTTAGCACAGTGCATGAGACTTGGGAACGAAGCATTTGCTCATAAAACAAAACCGCAAAGTCGGGATCTCAGCTCAAAGTGGTGAATGAAGCTGTCTTAAGGATATCTGCGGAAACAATGAATAAAACAGAAGGGTCTGAGAATCACGAAATGCACCTTAATAATTATCAGTTATGTTAGCGTCTTTCACATGTCAAAGTGCTTTAAAATTATTACGCTACCCTTAGGAATATGTCCAGCTGCCATACATACCCAAGTCATACTCATACCATTGGGCAATGCTCAATGAACCAATTTCCTAATAGATCCCCACTTTCTAGCTGAGGGTAGATAGAGGCAATCAAGATTAAGACGATCATGTGTTTTGCCAAGAAACAAAGCAGTGGATGCGCAGTGGGACTTACACATGACTTTTGCTCATTGAAACAATTTACTCTATCCACTGGACTAACATGCTCTAAACTTAAGTATTAGTACAATCATATTTGCATATTAGTTTTAAAGGTTGTTCGATTGCGAAAACTTGGTAAAAGTAGTCTTATGTGTCAGGGGAACATGTAAGAAATCAAGAAGTATGTTCATCCGAATTTGCACCATGAGGCAGAGACAATGCATTTAAGGAAATGCTATTTTGTGGTCTACATACACCTGTTAATGGATCAACAAGATAATCATAAGCAATGAGGATGACAGTTCTTGAGCTAGCATGTTTTTGTTCACAATTCATGGATAAACCTTAAAAATACACTGTTAGATCTGCAGACCTTGGTGACTAATTCTTTCATTCTTAAGCTTTTGCTATGAATAGACCACTTTGTCTTACAGAAAAAATTAACATCTCCATTTTTCCTGTCCATATTTTTTTGTATTCGTCATGTTTTTCTGATAAAAAAAATTTACACAACAAAACACCACATTTTAGTTTGGTGTGCCTTAAAATTAATCATAAGGAGTGGACTATTGAACAAACAATTCTTTTACTTTTTTTATATATTTTCCATGTATTTTTCAATGGGATGAAACGTATGGTTTGCTGCACCTGGTATATACACAGGCACTAGTTCTGGAAGCATTGCGTACAACACAAGTGTTTAGGATGTGCATGTAGCCAGTTTGTCACACTATTGATCATGTGACAACATTCACTGTGGTGATGAAATTGTGATGTACATACAATTTTTGTTGGGGTGTTAAAACCTAAATGCAAATGGTGTTTGTGTTAATGATAAGAGGAATGTGAATGGGATATTTTATTTTGGTGGGTAACAAAATATTTCAGCCTGTCTATCAACTGTTGTCCACGTGATTCATTGAGAGAACAACTCTGCCATCTGCTTTATACAAGAATCCGAAGGGGGAAGCCTTCGAAAAGGACACACTCTACGGCGCCGCCGCCATTAGGGGGGGCATCATGGGCCACCAAACACAACAGTACACACACGCCGCAATATTGCCTTTTACGAGCTTAAGAAACAACAATAACAAGAATTACAACCTACCTTTTTCGCAATTTGAACAATTTTCACCGTTTATTTCCATGGATTTAGGGAAGGATGGTGTCAGGGACTGGCAAAACGGAAATTCCAGGGCGAGGGTTTACGTTGTTTTAAAAATTGAAGGTATCTCGCCCCACTTGCGGGGACTGAGAGAAATGACGCTATGGTTAGGATTAGAATACGTGTTAAATGTTAAACAATGTTATAACAGGCGCGTGTGAGAAAAATAATTTTTTTTCGTTAAAAATTCAAACATCCAGGACAAAAATAAAGAACAAAGAATGTGATATATCCGTGTACGTGAAAATTGAATAGTTCCCAAACCGAGACGTATTTGTGAAATCTTCCGATGCGGGTTGTTGATGTTTAGAAAGGACGCTTCCGTGCCCGTGATCGCTTTCGGAGATCTGAACAAAATTAGTCCGCTGTGCATGGAATGTGGCTACGCATGGACTATCAGTCACAGTGTGAAAATGACCGTGAGGCGAGTACAATGTGTATTTAGACGGAAATGGATACGATGATTGTTTTTGGTTTTACTGTACATTTAGTTTTTGATGTAGCGTGTACGTACATGTGGAACTACATTAAAGGCTATGTTTAAAAATGGAATTTTGTGAAAACAACAATCGTATTAAAGCAAAACTAATGAAAAATAATAAAAATAAAATAAGTTCATTCCACTTCATTAGAGCTGGCAGATTCAGTGGTTTTTTCCATTGGGAACTGATGCATCTGGTACGCTGCAGATTTCATTGGCGCTTGAATTTCACACGCAGTTGTTTCCATTTTTGTAACTTTTACGCTATTTTGTCAGCCAGAAATTTACATTTTTTTCCTGAGCCGCCCATGACGATATACAAATGGATAACTTGGAAAGTGTTGATTTTTGCCGTCAGAACTGAGTCAAAATTAATCGCTTCTTTGGTGGTACACGTACAACGTAAACGTGGTGTATAACGAAAATGTAAAGATCCCCCCCAGAAAGATTCCCCCCAGTCCATGCGGAGGGTGAGTGCGCCGCCCAGGGCGTAGGGGCGATAATAGTCGCCGTCGGATTCGTGTATAAGATATGCGAGCTCTTGTGCATCATGAACATGACTTGGATAAGTAGACACAATTGATTCCCAGGAACGGCATAACCAAATTCAAAGTGCCCAAATGTATTATTATAGGCACACCTTCATTATATATTTTAATTAGGCACCGTAGGCACCCACCATATTTGTTTTACGTGTCATCGTATTTGGGGGAGGGGATATGTCATGACTATTAACTATGCATTTGTCAGAGGTTTGATTAATCCAATGAAAATGATACACATTGCCACTATTCTGGCTTAAATTTCTCCTTTCTGAGGCAAAATTGGCGATGGTCACCTGAAGGTTTTTGTGCATTAGGTGTGCAGGAATTATTTAAGCAACTTAGTTTTTCAAATCACAGTTTCCACAAAAATATTAGAGAAAAATGGGCCAAAATCAAAACTTCGTCAAGTGCTAGTTTAAGAGCAAGGCATGACGTTTTGTTTAGTCTCTTACCCAAATGTGCAAGATAAGCTAGCACTGATGAAGAAGCACAAGATCGTAAAACTAGATTGATGTTGAGATCCGTGTTTAGATTTTCAGTTACGTTGCTGGCCCATTCAATAACATTGGCGTTTGCCTTCTTGTAGAATTCTGAGATCATTAATTTCTGATGAACCACTGTGTAACATGGTTGAAATCATGAATATATTACAACAACAGAAATGTCAGTTTATCAAAATTACAAATCCAGTGCACAATTTTTATGACAATCTTTAAACACAAAATGACACAAAATCTCACACTGAAATGTTAATTACATTTTGTCCAATGTGCTCATAGTCCATTTCTAAGCACTAACATAAGGAACCTTCATCTTGCTTCTTAATGTCTAAGTAGAATCTATGTATATGACAACCTTTGCTGTTTTCTTTTTACAGAAAGACATGGCTGATCGTATTTGTGCATAATGACACACCTCATGCATAGTTCCTTGTCTCCTCACTCATCCTGCTTGGCATGATAGCCTTCGTCTTGTGCACTACTCTGTCTGTCTCTCTCTTGTCTTGTCTTACTGTGTCAAGCATTCTCTTTGGACAGCATGTTGAATCACATTCTATGGTAACAGCCTCAGCTTTTTTAAATCACACAAATTAGCATTGCTCAGTAGTCTCTATACTCTTAGGTAATGTTTAATTGTGGTATGTTAAATCATACCAAATGTTATTATAGTTGGTGGATTTACTTCTTGGACAATATGTGCAGACGCCCATTGTAAGTGTGATCAGCTGTGCAGTGGTTTGGCGCTTGCTTTGACCAATTATACATTGCATTCTGACGTGCATTGTTCCTCCCAGGTAATTTAAAGCACTTTGGGCTGGCACATGCTCGATTTTGTAGAGAAATAAATCCACTGACTATAGTTTATTTTAGAATGTAGGTAATCTAAGGTGTATGTCATTCTTTACATATGTCTATAGAATTAGATGGTGGTCACCATTCAAAGCCAAATCTAGGCTTACTGTAAAGTTATGTGATGCTGTATTGTGTGTTTGTGTCTGTATAGGTATGATAAGCCCTAAAGCTTATTTCGTTTCTGTTTTCTTATTTTGTTTGAAATGAGCTCTGTATATAATATATTCACAGTGTAAAGGGTATACAATATAGGTAAAAATGGGGTAACTGAACCTTTCTGATGGTAACTGCTTTGAGGATTATGGTGATATAAATAATTTCAGTGGAATAGTTAATAATAAATAAATAAACATTGGTTAAAAGCTTCCTCACTACTGATATTCACTCACTGGTGAGATTTCCCCAAGTCTCCAGGTTCGTCAGCGATGTTGTTAGCTCTAACATAACTGCTTCAGTTAACAAGTAAAATAGTGTCCTAGGGAGTGGATAAAATATCAGTCGTATGGAAGTTTCAATCCAAAGTAATATGTTTGAACTTATATCATTAACATTGATTGGTTGTGTAGGTAATTGAGGTATTTTCATGAATGTGTAAATAATGTTTATCTATTTTAAAGTTAATGAACATAAAAAGATAGCCTTGGTTGTTAGGCTTTAGCTGTACTAGAAGCCTTACTCATTTAACTGGCAATCCATATGTGTAAATCCATTATGATATCCATTTTCCCTTGTAAGTTGTAAGCAGTGAGCACTTACTGTCACATGTATATTCCATGTAGAAACAAATACCACACTACTAGAGACTGATACTCCATTAGCAAAATATTTGGCAAAAATCCTCCAAACTGATATTAGATTGTTGTATGCAATATTGAATGCATGTATCTTGTGTTGATATTTGTTAATCATTGTTAGACGCAAGTAGGGTGGGAGCCCAGAAGGTTTATTCATACAAAGAGTGCCGCAACAGCTGATAACATGGACTGAAAGGGTCTTCTACCCACATTATAAAAATGCATTGCTGCCGGGTCTGAGCCGTGGCTTTCTTGAGATATCCAAGATGGCATCCAAAGTGAATGCCATAGCTGAAAATAATCAATTTAGCACCACATCAGTAAATATTTCTATAAAGAAATATGTTACTGGACTTGATAAACTCGTTTCTGACACTTTTAAAGTGACCATACTTCAAGTTCAATATGGCCACCAAACAGATATTTTAGAAATAGCTCAATATCAGCAAATATATAAGTTCAATAAACACATCTAGTTTTAAACTGATCAGATGATGTCAGCTAATATGGTAACCAAAAATGATAAAATCTTAAAAAAAAACCATGATACACATTTACAGTTTACCAGCCAAAAATCAAAAGTAATGTGTCAATTAAACAATTTGAAATGTACCTTTGATCAAACTCATAAAAGACATTTGGATTTTTTTGCAAATGAGGCAAATTCCAAACTATAACTAATATGGCTTAAAGGTGAAAAAAAAGGAATTATTTTTTTGCCATATTTGTCTCTATTTCAATTTTGATATGTTTGGAAATCTGGATGGTCAGTTGGTTTCTATTCTGACAATTTGGTTATGGTGAACATTACATTTCTTATTGTCATATTGGCACATTAATTTTGATTTGTGGCTGATATTTCTAAATTTGTATCATACGTTTTTTTAAAGATTTCTAGATTTTGGCTGCCATATTGGCTGACCTCATCTGATCACTTTGGAGTGTCATAAATATGTGTACTGTGCCCAATAACATAAACCGGGGTATTAACCAAATGCTTTTAATCATTAGCAGAGATTGGGCTTATTCTAGACAGCCATTTTGAACTTGAAGTGTGTGACAATTTAAAAAATGACAAATGACTTTCTTGGGTCCAGTAGCATAGTTTTTCACAGAAATATTTATTGATATAGTGCTGATTCAACTATTTATCAGTTATGGCATTCACTTTGGACACCGCCTTGAATATCTTGGGAAAGCCATTGCCCAGACCCGGTAGAAGTTCATTTTTGTGATGTGGGTGGAAGACCCTTGCAGCCCACAAGGACAGTCATTCCGGCGCTTTTCGTATGAATAAATCTGGGATGCTGTCCTAGTGTATCTGAACAAATGACATCAAGACACTAGAGTAACAGTGTCAAAGGCAAACACAAAATTACTGTTAAGAGGTAAAAGTGAAGGCCATAGAATTAAGTAGAAGCAGCAGAGAAAAGGCAGCAATTTCTAAATTGAAAGATCATTACTAGGTTTATGTAGATGGGATTCTTTTCACAGGATGGTTGTTCTTATCAAAAATTCTTGGAGGAAAATTGGCCAATCAAAAAGAGTAAGATGTGATGTTTTTTGTTTACACTCTTGAACAAATGATGAATGATGGGATTGTCAACATGAATCAATGTGTAGTTTATGACATCTAAGTGTGTGATCAATTTTAGATAAATTGGTTCTATTGCTAGGCTATTCAATAACACAGACACTGCAGTCCTTTACTCTATTTCTATGGTCTAGGCTTAGTTGGTTACCCTCATATCCAACCAAGATACATTTTATTTATGTATCTTTTATAACAAATAGAGCATTGCCTGTATTTGAGCCCTTCACTTCATATTGCTGTACACTGTGTTTACATTCTATAGTGTTTTTATAATGTGGTTAATATTCAGGAATCCACACTCCCTATCCTGGTGTGATTAAGCTTGATCTAGGTGTAGTTCCCCTGCACTTATGATTGTATTATTAAATTCTGGTGCATGGCATAAGGACAGGGAGCTTGATACAAGTTTCACACAGTATGCCTGAACTTAAAAGCCTGAGTGAAAAAGTGAGGCTGGCCGATCATGTTGCTCTATACTGCTGCCGTCAGGCCTTATAGTAAACACGCTTCCAGGGTATGAATATGCATGTACGTGGGGTTTTGGTCGTTCGCTTTCCAGAATTAAAAAATATAATTGTAGTTGATTTGTATGTACAATGACCTCTGGTTAATCCCTTAAAGGCTGACTCAGAGATTTTGAAATATAATTATTTTGAGTAGAAATTAAAAATAGTCATCTAGAACTAAAGATAGTCACCTAAAATGTTCAATTCCAAAGTTGTCACAGTATGGCACAGTATAACAGTGCCATAGGATACCATGTATAACAAAAATTCGGATCTGGAATTTTTATAACAAAGTTGTGATTTTCTATATGAAGGACTTCGATTTGAGCTTAGTTATTTCACACAATGATTAGTATATGGACAAGCATTATGTACATCCAAAAAACACGATTTGTTTGAAAATTGAGTGCGCCCTCATCAGGAAATCTCTGAGTCGGCCTTTAAAGAATAGGTACTAAGGGTTGTTTTGCAATCAGGGTACATTAGGTCTGAACACCATATTGTTGCTACTTTCAAAAATTAGATTTGATTCTGTTTAAATGTTACCATGCTCAATTGTTAGCTGCACCACAAAGAAACTGTTAACCACTTACATTTCAATAACTTTGACTGTTGTTCAGGAATACTTCATTTTAACAACAGAGAGTATGATGTAAAGCTTTTAATTTATAAAATAAGTTCACCTTACCTCTGATAGCACATGCTATATGTCTTGATGATTTTTGCAGTGTTTCAAAACTTGATACATACTAAGACAGTTTCATTTCACTATTCTCACATGACTTCCACCTCAATTTATACTTGCATATTTCTAAAATTTGTACTTGGAATTTGAAACAGTGGACATCATATACCAAGTCAGTATTTCATACCTTTAAAAGACATGCTGTGTTAGTAACAAACAGAAATGCACAGATAAACTAGAGCCATGTGTGTGTGATAAATGTTTGCTACCTTAAACATCTAGTAGGGTACAGCATGAAATTTCCTCTTTATATTAACAATATTGCAACTAATTGATGCAGAGAAACTCAGTACAAGTTGTGGAAGTTAATACATTTACATTATGAATTTAGGCTGTATAAAACTCAACTATAAATTTCAAGTGGCCACTTGAAACTCTGAAGTAAAGACTGAAATACATTAGTGCTTGTTTCTCTGCTATCCACGTGGACATAGTCCTCTGTAGTGCAGTGGTGGATCTTGCGCCTAGATAGCAAGAGAGACCGGGTTTGAGACTGTGTATTTTTCATCTTTATTTAATTCAGTGCTCATCAGTTTCTCCGAGCCTCTATATAATATAAACTATAAACTTGTTAATATAACACGTCTGAGATCTTGATGAGGTCTGTAATGTAGTTTGTAGATCACATTTCAGTAATTTCAATAGAATATGCCGCCATTTGTGATTGTTCATACAAAATGTTAAAACACAAAGGACTGCATGAGTAATAAGACAATTAAACAGAAGAAAAAATTCTGAGAAAATTTGAATTGTAAGATTGAATCAAAGAACAACTGTAACATGTTACAATATGTTATTTTGAACGTTACCTTTGTGAGAGGATTGCTTTCTGATGTTCCAAACATTAAAAAAAAAAACATCCCCCTGATATTTTGGCCTGGCCTTCAGGGAAACAATCATGAAATCTTAAAGGACGCTACCTACCGAGTCATACTCAAATAGTTCCTATAAGATCGTAAATTGCATAATCACGTGGCAGTGTTAATTTATGGAATTTCTCCTATCTCATCCATTAGCAATGGGAATGTGCAAGGTGTATGCAAGGGTGTCCCGGTGCCGTCGGGGTTCGGGTTTCATAGAGTCAATGTAAAGCTATTGGTCCCATGTATGAGAGGAGGCTTTCCATGAGAATGTAAACATTTTGCAGGCCTTATGGAAAGAGTAGGGGTCATCCCGGGTCTGTTACCTGCACACATTACTCTAGTACGAGGGTCCCGTTCATCCGCACTAGGCCAGGCTGGGCTGCGTGGGAAGGTAGGGGTCTATCCGCATGGAAAAACATGGTTTAGGCTTTGTCAACATGTGGGAACGACATACAGGACAAATTATTAATTATCTAGACAATAGATGCAATAATTTTGTGATATGCTTCCTAAATGTAGAACCCAATTTTAATTGTTCGTTTTGGCGACCCATAACTCAAAAATGGATTGGGCTGACCAGAGGTACTTTGATGGTGTTTCCCACTTTTTGTACACATTGAGTATTGTACTACATTCACTCCTGTATATACAAGGTTTTATTTCATATCAGGATTCCTCTTTCTTTTTAATAGCTTACAAATTGTAAAAAGATATGATACCAGTCAAAGGTACATCAGTGTTTTTGCTATATCCGAAACTAAGAAAAGCTATACAAATGTGGGATTTTTGCAATATGTCTAGCATGTAGGTGGTCTAAAGTTACATACTCCAAGTTGATAAAATTGAAGTGCCATAATAGGAGGTGATTTTGACACATTTGAGTCAAATTGTTTTAAAATTGCAGTATGGACAATGTAAGTTTCCATTATTGAATAGGAGGGCTTCACCTGTGTATAGTACGCATTTCCTTATTACCAAGTTTATGAATAAATGAGACAGTTTTCTTTAGCTTTTAATGTTTTTCCACATAGTTGAATTTTGTTTATGTTCATGGCAAATGTGGTGTATCACAGTGCCAAAGGCCACTGTTTTGTAATAGCTTGTCTGTTTACGGACGAAGTACAAAATAGATTTCCTTCCAAAGTGGCTTAATCTCCCCTAGATTAGGAACACATTCTACTTCTCTTGGCCCATGGTTCATATATATAAAAATCCAACTTTTAGGTAAATTGGGAGAATGAAGAGGCTGTGGACCACAAATGCTCCTTTAAACACCAACTATAATTGAAGCATCAATAGGTCCATGAAAAAAAAGTTTATTTTAATCAGTACTTATTTCTGCATACTGTATCCAATGTCCAATTAAAATGCACCAGCATAGGAATTTTTAATGTACATCCGATCGGAATATGTTCTTATCCCTTGAGGTAAAATTAAGTACCAAATAAGATTTATCAGCCGAATTAACCGACATACTTGTCTGTGGAGTTCACCATGTTTGGCCATGGTGTATTTGGCCAATTTTACCTGTGTGTGTGTGTGTGTGGTGGTCATTTTTTAAACTAAACAACATTACCATTGCTTCGCGGTACCAAAGGGTACAAAACTACTGTTGCCATCCATTTTTTGAAATGCATTTATGTTCAATATCAGTGACATACCCTATTAAAGCTGCTGGTTTTGAAGCTTATTTCCATGTTCACTTTGGTGGGTCTGTTCTTATTAAAACTATCCCCAGCCTATTGTCCGTCTTAAATTTGCATGCTTCCTGTGGGAACATTTTGTCAAGTTTGTACATTGGTTGTCAGTTCACTGGTATGTGTCATTAAGGAGGAAAGTTCAGTAGTTATTGTTATCTTTAAGGATCTTTTTTTTTTCCTTTTCATTTGTACAGAGTTGTAGAAAGTAGTAAAATTTTGTAAATGTCTTTACCATTCCATTTTATGTATTATTACCCCATTACATGTAATTTAAGGTATTGGAAATGATGCACTGGTATGGGGTAGGTATTTTTGGTTTAGGTACAAAAAGCAAGTGATGTACATACATCACTTGCAGTGAAAATTGGATGAACTTGGAATGATTTTTATTATATGAACAAAGAAAGCAAATATTACAAATTAGAATTTAAATACAGGTATGACTCTTGATGAGTATGGATAAGGGTAACCAAGTATATATGTATATATTACACTGGTAGCAATTGCCAGGACCCTTTTCTTGCTCTCACATGAAAAAGAGATCCTATTCCAATGTTTCGCTATAGTTACAAACACAGATGAAAAACAAAAACAAAAATTGTATTTTGCTACCAAAATGCATTGCTTATTGCAGGGGGGGGGCGAGGTCGGATTTATTTGGCATCGCTCGGAAAATTAGCACTCTATATAAATGCCCAGTAAACATGTATATAAATTCTATGGTGTTAAAGGCTTATGATACGGTCATTTATCTGTCATAACTGTGCGAAAACTGTTTACTGCAAACGGCCACACCCATAAAACGAATCTTATATGTTAACTTCACAAAAAAATGCGATCAACTATGACAAAATAGGTCTTGGAAAGGAAATTTGAGCAAAATGTGGTGCGATATGAGCCAGACTCCTGTCAATACGTCGGGTATACGTTGTGTTGCATGAGCGCCGTAGTCTCATGTGCGTTTGTATACGTTCGTGCTCGGACCTCGTGGAGTCAATAGGCGTGGTAGGACACCATATACATGAGAATGAGACTAAATTTGAATAAATAACATTCTCAGCAGTCTAGGGATTTTTGAAATGGTGCGAAAATTGAATTTTCAAATGCATTTTTCTCCAAATTTCTTCTACGAACTAAAAGTTCGCAGAACAAAATTTAAATGATGTCTTCTTGCCGTATGGTAAAAATTGAATGAATTAATCAGGCGGTTTTGGAGGAATCAATCGGGCATATTAATGCCGATTTAGGGATTTTTTCCATAGAGCTCCACAGGAGCCTGGCAACCTCCAAAATCCCAACTCTAGTATCGAGCATCGGGCGTCCTTCCCCCCCTGGCTTATTGAGGTAAACAGCTAAATCTGCACATAAAAAAGTCTGTATGCAATAATTTAGCAGGGTACTGTATGGGTGGGGGATGAATTTGCGAGTTTTAGGCCATCCTTCGGCAATCAATTCATTGTTTACTCTGATCGTATTGACATGCATGCATGGTATTTGACTAATTTCAGCAACATTTCAATGACAAAACATGGGGTGTTTTTTTAAGGGTGTTTTTACTTTAAAAAAGAGGCAGGGAGCATTTGTTAGAGAAGAGTTGGTTGTAATGACATTGGAAAGGAATTGTGCTCAAATTCAAAATTTGAAACTCTTAGCTCGACATTGCTATTAATGACAAAATTGATCTCATTTTGAACACTGATGCATCATTTCCAACTCTCAAATCTCATTTGTATGAGCCACTGCATCTTTGATGCTCTATCATGTTTATATGTAATCCCCATTCACTCGGCTTTATTAAACTGCATGTCACCTCCGTCAGTGTTTACTGAATTCATCATTTGAATTTCACATAAAGAATTAATATTGGCAGAACATGGGAATAACACCTTGTATCATCAGTAGTGAAGAAGAATTCTAATAAGTGCCAAGCTCGACTATATGGCACTTGGTATAATTTGTAACTTTCATTAGAATAATGACATTGTCTTACAGACAGCAATTGTGAGCAAGACTCATACTTCTGAAAATATTGTGTTAATTCACTAAGAATTGTTTGTTTTTAATGCCTACAATATTAGTTAAGTTGGATATTGCATTTTTGCATCTCTTCTCACCAAGGTACACCAGAAACCATTAAGTCTCAATTCCAGTGCCATGGTCTACAGTGTTTGTCATAATCACTTGGACATGACATACATGTGTGTATCTCTTGACATGAACTGCGCTACATGCAATCCAATGGTGCGTCGTATTGGCGGGCGTACATAGTTACATGTCCAAGGAATTTTGACCAATACTGTAGTATACAATTATACACTGCCATGAGGTGCTGTGGTTAAAACTATGAGCCCAAGGTGACATCAAGTAGGCCTTCTTTTTTCCTGAGGGGTGCAGCCCCCGAAGGAAAATAGTAGATATACTTGATGTCATCGAGGGACCATAGTTAAGCCAGAGGCTCGAATAAAGGCAGTATATATTTGTATCATATACTTCATTAATAAGTTTCCATAATTTTTGTCTTCCAATACTCAATACAAGGTCACATTTAGACAACAAGGTTCAGAACCTCAAGTACTGTTAACATCCATAAAGAGTACCTTGTAAATAGTAAATAGCACATGCGAAATATCACAAGCCAGCTACTATTTACGGCTTGGGGCTACTATTTACGTACCTTGCACACGTCTTCATCAAAATAGGGAACTATTTCAAATCATGTGACAGATGTTTAACCAATTAACAAGCTCAAATTTATTAATGAAGTATATCATACCTTCTATTCACCAGTATATTTATAAAATACACCCCATTGTTTTTAAAGGATGGTATAGGATAGCCAGAACTCATAAGTTCAGTTCATATTAATACATGTGCATATACAGAGTCTGTGAACCTAGTGGATGATGATATTGTAGCTCAAAGTGGTAGGATTGAAGGCTGGAACTCATACGAGTCATATTGTAAGAAGAGCACATCGAAGGATTCAGCTGAGTTTCTATGTTGTCGTCCAAAAATTACAATGTTTATATTCCATGTAGCAAAGCCAGCTTTAACCATATAAATGTCAAATTCAAGTTATTTTTATGGTACAACCTGGTTGGATTCTTTGATTGGTAACAAGATATTTAGATAAAATATACTGCAAAATTTTGAGAATATTGAAGTGGTCTGCAGAAATTATCACACAAACGCTTTCTAATGTGAAGATTCCTTTAGTAAACTACATCATAGTGACATTCATTTTTAGGATTGTAACTACATGAATTATCCAAGTTCTTACAAATTATTGATGCACACTTAAAGGCACTATCAGTGAGTTGCAAAATCAGATTTTTGCATGTCTATAACAAGTACAGGTACCCCAACATATTCTACAAATGATAGGGCCAGAAGCAACCTAATAAGTGCAAAATCGGATATATTAGTCATTACTGTCCATTTGGACACTAACTACAACACATAACTGAATGGAGAGTTATATCTTTGAACACTGCAGTTTGCTTCCTTTTCTGTCAATTCTTCAGTTGAAGAAAGTAACTTATGAGGGATCTATGGACTTATACTTCACTTTTCAACCATCTGCAAATTTCAAATATTTTGACTCTTTCGGATGAATCACTGATAGTGTCTTTAAATGTGAGCATCAAATTCACTAAGATCCAAAATTTGTTAACCCCTGAGTTGTGGTGCATTTTATGTAAATGTTCATGGTGCTCTGAAATTGAGTAACTTTGTCTTATGCACTGAAGTTTGTGATACCTCAAATACATGTAGTGGTGGGGTGGGGGAATATTTGTATATGTATTATGATTGAATATTATAATTTATCCCAGTTCTATGCAGTGTAGAGAATGCACAAAGGATGCTGGAAATGTGTATGACACTGAATAACCAGTGAGTATCTTTCTGTATTGCATAGAAACTATCAGGGGTGAGAATTTATTATAAAGTAGACATTTTGGTTACATAGTCAATCAACAGGGTGGTACACAGTGACTGAATTGTCACATTTAGTTGCCAGTGGCCGATGAATAGAAATGCCAAATTTTGATTAAGCCTATATGCAACATTTTGGCTTAGCCATAACACCCTAGCCAAGACAAGCTGTGAGAACTCATGGGTCCATAGGTCTAACTGCTAAGTAATATCATTTAAAAACTATCATTTCTGAAAAGGTAGGGCACAGTTTAGACCTACATGAACTAGTAAGGGATTGGCTCATTATTAAACCTCCATCTGCTGGTTCTTCTCTAAACAGATTGTGTTTTTTATTAGGTATTATGAAGGGCACCTTATACTTTGGTTACTATTAATAAATTTTGAAGTGTTCAGCTTTTGTTGATGTAAAGAATCCCTCTATGCTTTGAGGTTCAAATAGATGCAAATGCTGTACTGCATGTAGCTTTGCACTGTATTGAGCCAAGGGACCTGTTTGTTCAGTACTAATCATGATCAAAGTTTAGCTATATTCCACATCAGTAAACAAGATCCATTTTAATGTATGCAAATTAGGCCTATGTAAGCACTGGTTCTTTTGAAAGAGCTTTATCTTGCTATTTAACATTGTATTGATCGGCTCTTAATAGAATATTCATGTCTACCAAATGATAAAGTTTCATTATATTTCAAACTGGGTATCCAGTATTAATGCAATACCTGAAGAGCAGACCATGTTAAGTGCAAGTGTACTGACCATAATAATAGATTCTGCTAATACAAAATACGTACATTATACCTGCACTCTGTCCATGCAGTCTGAAGTATGGAGTAAACTGCGTATACTCGGTAACCTAGAAGTACAAAGTAATCAATAACCTCCCACACCAGTCTCGCAAGGAATGCTTGGTATTTGTCGACTTATATGACCAGTATTTTGTGTATCAGTGTAAGAGATTTGTTTTGTTCTTACATCACGCGCTGTGTCTTCAACGTGCGCGATTTAGACTGCGCCTAATAGTGTATAAGTGCATTTTGTAGTAAGGCGCGATAATGCTGCGCAGCGCATCGATTAATTTACTTTGTACTTCAAAGTTTATGAAGTATAGGGATGTACACGGTATCAGTGTGTCTGAAACACTTAGTCACAGTCAAGGTCACATTCAAAGTGGCGAGAAAATGACACAACAAAGAGTTATCTCTTACACAGATACAAAAGTAACAGTTATCAAGAGACACATATAGGCAATATTGATTACTCCATACTTCTAGGTAGACATACTATACTTTTAGAAAACCAGGCATATGCGGTAATGCAGTGAGAGAGCCCATGCCCAGCTGCTGTTCAGGAATGTGACCGATATTGATCGAGTGGACTTTGAACTTATGCGGTCACATTTCTGAACACAGCTGGGGGTGGGCGCTCTCACTGCATTATCGCATCTGCATACGCCTGGTTTTCTAAACCTCGTAACTCTGTCCAGCTCAAAGTACAAAGTAGCGACGCAGGCGTATACATTGTACCGACTTTTCAGCACACACGTAGGCAAAGCATTGCAACTGAAAGGCGGCACTGGGTATATGCGCGTGTCGTCACTTCATACTTCAGACAAACCAAAATATAGGGAGATTTATTTTTATGTTTAAATGCGGCACTTGAATGCGTGATGTCAATTTGTTGTCGCATTGTGACGGTGCCAAATTGATGTCACACGTGTGAGGAGCACAATATGCTAAAAAAATTCTAACATTATAAAGTGGTCAGGTTCCTTATGTAATTTTGTTGGCTTTTTATGGAGATTAGGAAAACTATACATTTTCTGAAAGCTTATGGTTCACCAAATAAGAAAATCAATGTTGGCATTTTTTAAAATTCCCCTATGGCGTTTTTTTTTTTTTTTTTTTTCGTTGCTATATACTTTGCAACGCGTTGTGGGTCTATTTTTTTAAATACGTCACAGAAAATGATCATTTTAATTGGCCGACACCGCAACGCGTTGTGACATTTTGGCAACGCGTTGCTACTTTCTCGCAACGCGTTGCGGCAATACGTTATGGCCTTTATGGCTTGCCATACACGTAGGCAAAGCATTGCAACTGAAAGGCGGCACTGGGTATATGCGCGTGTCGTCACTTCATACTTCAGACAAACCAAAATATAGGGAGATTTATTTTTATGTTTAAATGCGGCACTTGAATGCGTGATGTCAATTTGTTGTCGCATTGTGACGGTGCCAAATTGATGTCACACGTGTGAGGAGCACAATATGCTAAAAAATTCTAACATTATAAAGTGGTCAGGTTCCTTATGTAATTTTGTTGGCTTTTTATGGAGATTAGGAAAACTATACATTTTCTGAAAGCTTATGGTTCACCAAATAAGAAAATCAATGTTGGCATTTTTTAAAATTCCCCTATGGCGGCCATTTTGGATTTCAAAATGGCCGCATATTTTTTGCTCATACCCTCGGATTCTGAGACTCGTAGAAGCATGATTCTGGTGTCTATACCCATGTTTTAAGGGTCAAGGAATCCAATAAGATCATTGATAACAACACCATTATCATTTGGTTTTGGCGGCCATATCAAATTTCAAAATGGCCGCCAAATAAAGTCGCTTTTGCCCATATCCCGGTTTCTGAGACTGATAGAGGCATGATTCCAGTGTTTATATCCATATTTCCATTGTCTAGAAATTCAATAAATATTTTGATAGAAACATTGGATCACTTGGTTATGGCAGCCATCTTAAATTTCAAAATGGCCACTATAGCAGTGTAGTACTTACAGATAGTTTGCCTGCAAAAAATGTGATAAATGTGCAAATTGAAGTCTTTATATGTCTGTTACTTGCCTGTAGGAACTATTATCTGGTAATTTCGTTTTTCCAACAAGCTCAAAATTTAAGATGGTGGCCAATATGGCCACCTTAACAAATCTTTTAAACTTTAAATTACCATATATCTTTAATATGTTTAGTTACATCATCTGGAAAGTATAATAAAATTGCAATTATAATCTGAGCTATAGGTCTTTGACAATCAGAAAGTCCAATCTGATAATATTGCTTCGTCATCATGCTCCAATTTCAAGATGGGGGGTCACATTGCCATCTCAAAGATTTTTTTTTAAAACTCTTAATTGCCATACCTGTTGTATATTTGGTTATATCATCGATAAATGTGTTATACAATACAATACAAACATCATTTGATATAATGCCTTATTAACATGATTAATTAAGGTAAAAGCGTTTACAAATAAAAAGGAATTTCTGTTTGCCCTAAACACGATAATATGATAGATATAGAGTAATGAACCTTGAGGTAAAACACATATCATCTAATCTATAGTATAAGAAACAGTAGCACAATAAAAATAAAATTACATGAGACAATATATGCCATTTAAGGACATGCTCAACTCTTTGGAAATGGGTGAAATTTCACTGCTTTCTTAAAGTAACGATGGACCTGAAGTGGCGAACAGAGATGGGCAAAGAGTTCCATATAGGCTAGGGACTGCATTGTTAAAAGCCCTAGGCCTGTCACCCACTGGAGGAACAGTGAGGAGCATGTTGTCATCTTCACACCGCAAGACTGACCTGCCAGGAATATACAAAGAGAGGTATTCGGACAAGTATAAGTATGATGGCAATTGTCCAGAAATACCCTTGTAAGAAGCATAAGCTCAGAGACAACACGCTCATAGGAGCTCTTTGAGGAGTGGGTAGTTGGTGTTCTTCTGTCCTTCTTTGTTAGAGTATGGGATTGGCCTTTATGCTATATAGTATTTTTGTTTTGTTAACATGCTCCAATTCAAGGTGGTAACCCCCTTCTGAGACCTTTAAACCTACAAATTGCCATATATCTGTAATATAAATAATAAATATATATTTGGTTATAGCATCCAAAAATCATTACAGAAAAGAATATGAGATAATACGGCCTTGGCTATTAGAAAGCCACATATGGCAGCTTTGTATTCCTAACATACAATTCATGATATGGCCACCTTCAAACAACCAAAAAAACTTATGAATTGTCAGTTACATATTCAGTTTTATCATCATAAAGTTACAGTAAAAGTGTAAACTAAAGTACAAAAATATGTCTTTCCCCTTAATAGAAAATCATATCGGTCATTTTTGTATCAACATGCTCACATCTCAAAATGGCCACCTACCAAAACTTTTAAAAAAGTGTAAATTAAAATATTGTGAGATATATGTCTTTGACCATGAGAAACTTGTATTTTTTTAGTTATTTAGTTAACATACTTAAAATCCAAGATAGCAGCCAAAACGGCCACATTAATGAAATTATAAAAATTGTGATGAATTAAATACAAATGAATGACAACGATATTTGTCTGACTATACTCTTGACTAAAACTGTTAGAAAGTCATGATCTGATTTTCTCTTTTGTTAAACTTGCATAAAATTCAATATGGTGGCAAATATGGGCATCTTTCAGGATCTTTAAAACCTATAAACTGGAATATTTTTGTAATGTATTGCCCCCATCTTAAACATCTTTAACCAAATAAAATGCCAAATATGACTTTCTGATGGTTAAAGATATATCTCGTACTTTTTACACTTTTTATCGTAAATTTCGGGAATATGCTAATATTAACATATTACAGATGTTTTTGAGATTTTTGAAGGTATTCATTGTGACTGCCATCTTGAATTTTAAGCACGTTTACAAAGCAAATACATTAGATATGACCTTCTAATAGGTAACTTGAAGACATCACATACTTAATGTTTTCCTTTTATCAAAACGTATGGATGTTAACGAAATTTAGAAAGATTTGTGGTAATTTTTAGCGTTTTAAGATCTTTGAATGCAGCTATACCGGCCGCCATCTTGAATTGCGAGCCTGTTAAAAAAGTGTCAGATACAAGGTTTAATGCATGGTTAAAGACATAATTTCACACTTAAACTTGAAACCTTGCAATTTTTGCAAGGGCACACTCTGTACCACTATAATTATATAACACATAAAAATATTCCTGTCATTTGATTGGTGGATACTGTATCATGTGACATCAAATATTTGAGACTAGTTCCCCAAAATTTCACAGGAGGGAAAAAAGTTCCCATAAAAAGCTACTATTTCCCCCATCAGGCATGGGTAAATAGTTCATTTTTATGGGAACTTTTTTCCTGCATTGATTGGTATCTTGACTAGGCTTGCGGTGGCAGCTGATCTCGACGAGACTTGGCAAGTTTTTCAAATGACAGAAATATTTTTATATGTTATATAAAACAAATATTGACTGCTCTCTATTCGTGAAATGGTGCAAAATACCTCCCCTCGGTGACTGGAGACTGTGGGCCTACTATAGTAGGCTCACGGTCTCCAGTCACCTTGGGTAGTTATTTTGCACCATTTCCCTCATGAGCAGTCAATATTTGTATACTATGTGTTTCGCATACCTTTTGTAGGCAAAACTCTTTTACTTGGCAACCATTTTGAAATTCAAGATGGCTGCCATGTCGAAATGATCCGTTGTTGTTAACAATGTTATATTGGATTCTTGGACCCTGAAACATGGGTATAGCCTTGGGCAATAGACACTAGAACATGAGTTTACTGGTATTAGAGGCCGGAGTGTGGGCAAAAAACGTCTTCCCCTTGGCAGCCATTTTGAAATTCAAGATGGCTTCCACAACCACATGGTCCATTGTTGTTATTAATGTTCTTATTGGATTTCTGGACCCTGAAAACATGCGTATAGATGCCATAATCATGCCTCTACTAGTTTCAGAGACATGTATCTCAAAAAGCAACTTCCCTTGGCAGCCATTTTGAATTCCAAGATGGCCGTCACAGCCACACGATCTAATGTTCTTGCATTGAGATTGACACCCGCCAACAATGGGTTTAGATGGTGGAATTAGGTTTCTAGGTGCTTTAGAAGCCAAGATATAGCACATTATAGGTTCAAAATGGCGGCCATTTTGAATTATCCAAGATGGCTGCTTATATGCGTTTAAAAAAAATGCCAACATTGATTTTCTGTTCCTGTGACAGCTGAACTTTAGAAAAATGCAAAAATTAGCAAATCTCCATAAAAAGCCAACAAATAGTAATATTTGAACATAGTGAACCTAACTAAAGTGTGTACTTAGGCATGGTCTTCTGTGGTGTCCAAAAACATTTTTTAATCTTGCACAAAATGTATGATGCCAATGATTTACTAGAACTGCACTTAATATTGGCGGCAATCTCCTCAAATAATGTCCTGTGATGTCAGAGAATAAAGCCCATACAGTGTTTTCACCAGACTGGCTTATTTTGTGGCATTCCAAAAACATAGAGGTAAAGTTACTTTGATAGCTTGGTGGGCTTTGTAAATACTAATTATAGCTTGTAATTTTAACATCGTTTTGGGTGAGAAAGGTTCAACAACATTACTTCATTGTACTGGACCGGCCTCCTTTCTGGAACCTTGGGGACATGTTTTGTCTAGAAGAGGAGGAAATAGGATAAGGGTATGTTGGGTTAGAGTATCAAAGATTAGAATTAGTTGGGTGAACAGGGAATATTGCTAGCAGCAAAACTCTGTTACATCATTCATATGGCTTGAGTATTTTTAGTAGCACAAGGTGTTGGCAGTGAGGTGTTACCAGCATGGCTGCATCAAGTCATCATAGCATATTAATATGTGCGAATTACTTGTGAACTTGGTAGTCATATAAAAAAAACAACATATTTTGAGTGTGGAATATTGCATTTGCATTAAACAGCTGTTTTAGCTATTGGCAACATTCTCTGTGGATTTCCGATCTTTAAGGTTTATATTTGGCAAAATAAAAATGATGTAATATTCGATATTTTTGAGTAAGAAAGTGTTCTGTGTATGAACAGGTATTGACAATATACTTAGCAGATGACATTTCTTATAACTACCATTTGGATTGTCTCATCAAATGTTACTAGAATACAAAGCAAAGTTGTATGGACTTAACAAAAGTAACTAACTAGCAGACAGAGTGATATAACTGTACTTTGTTTTGGGTACCATTGTAACCTATGAAGTGTAGTTGAAACCTATATCAAGATAGAAATGCAGACGTTTTATTAAAAATATGGAAGTATTTTTCCAATAACAGAATAAGTGTTTTGTGTTTGTGTGTATTGGAAGGCTTATTGTATTTTACACAGTGTAGCAAAACCAAACATATTTGAGGTACGTAATGAGGCCTAAAATTAGAATTAAAATCAAACATCCAAATATGTTATTGCTTGTCCAAACACCTGGTATGAAAGTGATTTGTGAGCACAAAAGTGACATGAAGTTAAAATACATCAACACAAGTGCAAGAATATAGTTCTGATTTAACATCTACAAATAAAAATATATTTGAATGTTATTTAGGTATTTAGTTTCCCATCCATGCTATGAGCATGCCCTGTTTTGTTTTGCACAATACATTAAGCCTGTTTTAGCTATCTCAAGCCAGAAGATGTACCCTCTCCCCATATATATATATATATATATATATATATATATATATATATATATATATATATATATATATATACATAAACATATACACTTGTCATCAAAGTTCTCATGTGCCATTCAGTTTTGTTGTCTCTCTTAGCCAGAGATGAAGAACTATAAACTTTAAAAAGAAATAAAGATTTCATTTATGGGCAAATGTGTCTGAAGTTGGAGAACTTTCAAAATAATGAGTTAAAGTAACAGTTGAACCCATTATTGTGCCACTTGCAAGGATTTCCAGGAGGAACATATCCAAATTGTCTGTCCATCCTTGTGTATGTGTGTGTGTTAGTTTAGGTTAGCCCTTTTTCAAATTGCTTGGGGGTAAACACCTTTACTTTAATTGTAGAGCATTGCATGTCATTGCATTTTCACTTCAAAATAGATTTAATGAGAAAATTTTATTGTTTGGACCAAATATATGAAGTTATAATTAAACGTGCCAAATGCGCATAACCACTGTGTCAAGGGCTGCACATATTACCAAAACTGTGCGTAGAGCTGCCTAATGCACTGCTTGAAGTGTGCTGCATTGTGATTTGAATGCATTCACAACCAATTATCGCATTTTAAAGTCGGTCGTAGGACAAATCACAGGCTGTAGCGATAAGTGAATTCCAATGTATGGGATTGCATGGCATTTAAAGTCTTGTTGTAGGCTATCTCTAGCACACCTGTTTTGGTAAGATGAAAGTCTTCAATCAGGCAGGTGAAACTTTGTGCAAATGCCTATAGACAATTTTGAGGTATAGCACCACCAAGAGACGATTACCACGAGACAGATTTCATGTAATACGACGTATGGTCAGTATGTAGTCTATAGTCCATGTCTCTACCTCCGTGCAGTGACGTCAGCGCGATATTTGTTGGTTGCAAGAGTAAATCACTCCCGCTGACTTGAAGCTACGGCACTTTTAAGAGCGTGCACAAAGACAGCATTTCTTGACATGGGCGTAAATGTTATGACATCACTGCAGTGACATCACTATAGTTGGTCTTTTTGCTTATTACCACAGAGCTTTCAGTTGATTATCTTTTATAAAGGTTTTAGATAATTATTTCATTCTGTGCAAAATGTGTGCATCATTATAATATTAGGAACAAATATTTTAGTCACCTGTATGGGTTTGATAAAATATTGTATCTATACAATTCTTACACAACTCTATATCAGTCTATCCCCTCAAGAACAGCACCATGAACTGGTGGGTGACACTGTGTACAAATGCCCATAGACAATTTTGATATCGATAGTAATAGCGCCACCAATTTTGATAAGCTACCTAATTAGCTAATTATGCAGTATGACATGTGATGACGTAGACTAAATTTTACAGTGCCACGTATGACCGGCGATCAATAGACCAGTTAACAGCAATGTTTGTAAACATGTTAGGGCCTGGTATCTTGAAATAGGTCAGCCTGACTGTTACACACTGGGCAATTGTATCTGTTAGAGTTTTAATACCATGGGCCATAACGATTCGCAGGCATGGATTCGCAGGCAACAAAAAAAGTGACGTAGGATGTTAACTGGTCTATA
Source organism: Ophioderma brevispina (assembly GCA_023653785.1). NCBI lineage: Eukaryota > Metazoa > Echinodermata > Ophiuroidea > Amphilepidida > Ophiodermatidae > Ophioderma > Ophioderma brevispina. The sequence goes on from JAMKCH010000337.1 coordinate 52,722, forward strand.
AGCTACAGATTTCATGCAATATGCTTCCACTCTCTTGATGGAGTGTCCGGATTTATTTAGGATCCCTGACCATGAATGACTACCAATCTGTAAGGCACACCGCAAGGCCTCCACTGACTTGGTGGAATACCCCAATTTATATAGATGAGTTGACATGTGATGTCAACGAACAAAGCACTGCCCGGCAGTATGCGTGAGCATCTGCAGGGCTTGTGCTTTTAAAATTCGTGCTCAATCAGGGCGTGCGTGTGTGTTGATAAGTTGTGAATGCTTGTGTAACTGTATAGGCATATTCTTCGCACCTGTAACCTGTCAGTAGACCAGGTGCTAATTTGTGTTTGTAAACATTGATGTCACCTCATCTATAGGATCCCTGATTCAATGCTCAAAAGAATGTAAAACTAGCCACTTGAAGTGGTAGAAACCATCTCGCGAAATAGGTAACACTCGGAGCTCAAACAACTTACGCAGATTTTATTCCTTCTTCAAAAACACTTTCTCTGCTACAAGATCTCTCGAAAATCACTTAAGAATTCCGATGTTTGAAACATTTTTGTCAGATTTCCAATATATTGCATATTGATTCAAATCATATACCTTCTCCTTCTACATCCCGTTTCTATCATCCCTACAAAGTCCTGGCAATTTGGGTGGTCGAACCTAAACAAATAAGTTAAGTAAACAAAATGCTACACTATATAAGACAACTCGCACGACGACGAAAGCAATATGAGAGGCGTCCCGCCCTCATAATTACAATCCTATGGACTATTTTACAAGCTACAAGTTATCAAAATCACCTTTTCCCACAAGGTGTATCTTGGAAGTAATATGCTAGAAATTGTCATTTTGGATGCATAACACTCGCTGATGTAATTATGTTGCAAGCATTCCCTATTTCTCAAAGCTGTCACGTATGCAGCTATGGACATGCTGGTGAGAGGTTTCTGCCACCAGAGTATATTAATTTATAAGTATTAGTTGGCCGAAGTTGGCCAAGTGTGGCATGTAATTAATAGTTGAAATTCAAGTTTGTCAAAAGGTAAAAAAACGTTGTGAACTTATATCATTGGGCGTCAAATTCTGTTATTTTGGCCCTTTAAAAAAATGTTTGAAGGAAACTAGGCAGCGTTGTATGCTCTAAGTTACCCATCTATAAGTTTTGCTTTGAACATATTAAAGGGATATTCATAAAAATTATAGTTTTCCTGCTCAACACCATTATTTGAAATTTTTTAGGGGATATGATTTGCAAGGGAAGGGTTTATTATACAAGGGGGAAAAAAATTTTAAGGCCCCCTTAAGTAGTGAACAACTTGGGCAAAAATCAACCAAACCATTCAAAAATGAGTTTTGGTTAAAAATAAGTAGATACATTGTTTTCTCATATTGCAATAAAAACATGATCACTTTCAACCATAAACAGTACATAAATAGTGATTGATTTTTTAAAATCCCGACTGCAATTTTTAATAAAAGTGTTAATTTATGAAATTAATTATCTCAAATGGTTTGGAGACAAGTACTAATAATAATACCAAGAGAAACACAACTAACCTTGGTGATTTACATGATTTGTATTCAGAAATATCAAATACAACATATGTAAAATTAATGAAAAATCTTTGTCGGCCATTTTCTCTAATTTGCATATCGGCTAATAGATTCAGCTCCTTTCCCAAAAATCCACACTAACAGCCAATTACAAACACCAAATTTGGCACACAAAATCAAGTTGAGAAAAAAGAAAGATATGCTCTATTTAACAATTGAGAGATGTTTTTGATAAATTCTATCATACTTTAAATTACATGCAAGATTTGCTGCTTGGCTGCGGCTGGTTGCCATGGCAACTGCGGAAAAAATCCGGCTTCATTATTCAATGCGGAACTTAGTTTAATAATATGTGAAAGGTTAATTAAAAAATGTATGTATCACCCAAGTTACATGGGTTTGAGCGGAGAGTGCCTATTTTGTATGACGTCTATGGCAAATTCACTGATGGAAATGTTCATACTTATGGGGGATGAAGTGTAGGCATAATTGTACTGAAATTTTTCTTAAAATTTTGCCCTAGTCCTAAGATTAAAATGTGTAGTTTGCCTTATGTATGGGTTAGTTTGTTAATAGTGATAGGGCAATAAAAGGTTCAGGTCATCCTGGGGAAAAACATTTCAGAATGCTCAGATTCCTTTCAAATGGTCTGAATTCTTCATATAGTCCCAACGGACATGAAATATAAATATTGGACTCATTTCACCATTTGAGCATGTAACAGGCGAGCTCGTATTTACGCGTGCGTAATAAATTAAAATATGCCCCGCGGAAAGTGGCGATCACTAACATGCAAGAAATGCACTTCAAACACCCTACCCCCCTCCAACACCAATCACCTCCAACACTCCACCCCCTCCCCAACACCCCGCAAAACCCCACCCCCTCCCCAACACCCACAAACAAACCCCACGCCCTCTCCAACACCCACAAATCCCACCTTATCCCAACACCCCACAACACCCCACCCCTCCTTAAAAAACACCCCAACACACCCCAATACCCTGTAACAAACCTCCCTTTCCCCAAACACCCGCAACCGCCATTCCCTCCCCAACACCCTGCAACACCCTCATCCCTCCCCAACACCCCGCAAACATCCACCACCTCCCAACACCATGCAACAACCCACCCCCCCTCCCATTACACAAAATCCCTCCCCAACACCCGCAACACAACACCCCCGCAACACACACCCCCTCCCCACAAACCCCGCAACACAACACCAACTCCCCAACACCTCACCCCTTCCCCAACACTCACCTCCTCCCCTATAGCATAGTAGTCTCATGTCGCGAAGGAATGTTGCCTACCCGAGTTGTACGTTTCAAAATTGATACAGCAATTATGATATTTAATTAGCTCATTTGCCTAACCTAAGGCCGCATATATCACATACTTTCAAATTGCAAAATAGAGGTGCCCCACGATGGGTTTCATGCAGCGCACAGGATATTTTGCATATGTGATGTACCGTTTCATAAAATATAGCAATGACGCTAATTTTTGAATATTAATTAGCTCATTGCATATCAATTTGCCCCGACCGAAATACGCCCAAAAATTAATCGAGCAACAACTCGTCAGCCCCGCTCCTTTCCACCAGTTACATCATTATAGCCTTACGGAACTCAGAAAAAACTTGTACACAGGGCCTTGCAGGGAAATTCTCATAAAGTATGCAAATTAGCCATACTTATTAGATAAGTTTACAGCCACAATCTATTGGGTCGAGAACTCAACAAACCCGTTCTTTCCACGAAGTTACATCATTGTCGCCTTAGGGAACTCCAGATAAATCATTATACAACATGGGTTCAACATTTGTCACAGGACGGACGAACGGACGCGCTCATTTCATAGTCCCGTTCCGAACTCGTCGGCGGGGACAATTGGGGACAATTAGAGGTCCCCCCCCCCAAAAGTAACAAATTGGGTGTCTACATACATTATGGATACGCAAAAGGTCAAATGCAGAGCAAATGCATTTTTGTATAGGATAGACAGACAAATAATTTTAGGCAATTTTGTCAAAATTGGAGTACGATGAAAGAATTACTCCAGAATGACCTTCAATCGTTATGAGCCTATAACCCTGAAACTAACAACCATAGATATGGCTAACTATATCCTCATGACCAGATGAATAAGTTGGTTTAGGTTCAAAACAATTACACCCGTTTCACTTTTGACCATTGTACAAAATTTACATGTTCCCCATTGCATTGTTGATTTTTCTAGACTTTGACACATTATTCTGTGACAATATAGAAGTATGATAACACAAAAATTGTTTCAAATAACAGGCCTTTCAATTTTTTTAGGGACACCTGATATGTGAAATCTCTCGTTGCACCTTTAATTGCTACTTTCCCATAGTGTTCCTGCTTTCAAAACTCACCTGGGAATTGCCTATATGAGCTGATATTTCAATAATACCACCTCGTGACACTTTTCTGCCAATATGATGGCATTATGTTTATCAATCTCTGGGTCAAGCTCATTTTAAATACACATCAGTGCTGCACTAAGTATGTAGGCAAAGGTTATTTCTAGTTTTTAAAAAATCCAAAATATATCAGCAAATAGACCTAAAACTGTATTAGGGTTTGGTATGTATACTACTCCTGTGATTTATCACAGATAATCACTATGAGCTAGTAAAATCTCAATTCCCTTGGCACAGTTCAGTAGCTTTCATTCACCAATGTATTTAGAAAATACAGCCCCTGGTTTTTGGTATGATATACGATACCCAGACACACAAGGTAAAGTTCTTTCAAGTATGTTACAAGTACAACCCATTGAACTATGTCCTTGGTGGATGAGCATATTGTAACTCATAGTGAATGCATTTGTGCAGTATATAGGCACTAAAAATAAGAAGAGAGGAAAGAGAGAGAGGGAGATTGAAAGAGAGGGTAACCAAAATGACCAACCAAGTTTGGTGGTTATGCACAGGATAAGGGCAAGTGAAGCATTGTCATACAAAGTAAGAAGAGTCCTAGTGAACATGCTTATCAATACATCAGTGCAATGATATCTGCAAATTTGACATGGTATTTTCAGAGATGTAACTTTTCCAGAGATTTCCGGATTTTTGGCCATAAATTAAAAAAATCCGGAAATGTAAAAAAAAAAAAAATAATAAATTTCTGAGATCAAAGTGTCATTGATAAAGGTAAAACTGCATCAAAAACCCAAGTTGAAAGTACCAATTTATTTTAGAGAAGGGGTCTTGTACCCTAAAATCGCGTAAGAAAATATGTTCCCTGGAGCTTCACCAGATGCTACGCTAAAATTTGGCCTTCCCGTTGGTTCGAATTTTGGATTTTCAGGAAATGGGACTACTCCTCTGTTACATCTCTGTAGTTTGGTATTTAAACAAGCAGTTCTCGAACCACAAGTGTTGCCTGCTTTCGCAGTCCACCTTTCTTTCACTCCTATTTAATAACTTACCTCTGAGGACCTTTGACCTTTGCAATTGACCCTTGACCTTATTATCATATGAATGTTCTCTGTTGCATGTATGGCCCAAGTTTGGTTGCAATTGGATTTCAAACTTTAAAAAAAATGCCAATTCATAACTGGACCTCAGATGACCTTTGACTTTGGTATGTGACCCTTGACCACATTATCATATGAAGGTCCCCAAGAGGCATGTATGTCTCAAGTTCTGTAGCAATTGAACTTTTTTCTTTAATGAAGCCAATTTGATGTTTTCAGGTCATTTTATAACTTGACCTAATATGACCTTTGACTTTGGTATGGGACCCTTGACCACCTTATCGTATGAAGGTTCCCAAGGGGCATCTAAGACCCAATTTCTATAGGAATTGGACTTTTACTTCTCGAATGAGAAACTTTATTTGACTTTATTCTAAACTTTAACCTTTAAAAACATGGGCACACGGTCAGACAGAATTAAGGACTGGTAAGTGTCACCTCCTGCAATTCTTGCAGGCAACACAAAAATGCTGTAAGGTGGGTGCATAATCACCATGCTTGGTCATGTTGGTCTCTCTCTCCTCTCTTTTCTTTCTCTCTCACACACACATGCACATACACTCACACTATGATAGTAGGCAGGTTTAGATGCAATGTGAAAGGTGTTTCACTTGTTCATGGATCACTCAAATAAAAGAATTCCATGTTTCGCATACAAGTACACATATCACACTAACCCTCACTACTAGTGTATTTTAGGTAGATTCTAGATTCACTGATTAAGGAGACACAATACAACACATTTTCAGCTATTGTTTCAAGATAATCTTTGCATTTTAATGCAACCTTGCAGATAGATAAACATGTACAGATACATGAAAAGGCCTGCATACAATAACAGACAGAATAATCAAAATCCACCAAGAATAAGCACTCCTCTGTGCTATGTGTAATTGTGTAAATCAGCAAACAATTTGCATTCACATCTGGCAGTGTATATAAACAGCAGATCAAAGAATACATCATCATGTCAATGCATCAAAGTGGTAAACGACTCAAAATTGAAAAGTTTGAAAGTACTATTAGTAATTCATCATTTAAACACAGTTCTTGAATCAAAATTATCATTTATTATGAAAGAAAGAACACAGTAAAAAAAGGAAAAACAAAAGAAATTTTAACACAAAAATGCTTCTGCAAAATGGCAAAAATACAGATACGACTCTGTTGCATTCATATGCTGAGATGTCTTATTCTGCTACTTTGATGGAATAATATTATGACATACAGAAAACTGCTTTTAACTGGATAGGATGGATTTTTGTGACAGTGCCATGCATTTCTGATGTTCAATTGTCATCACAGCCAACAGGACTGGTTTGGAATGTGGGACTTTGCAACAGTGTATGATGGATCTAAAAGCATTTGACATTTTTCTCCAGGCAGAATGAAAAGGGATCAAACTATCCCCAGTTTAATCCCAATAACACAAATTTGACAATCTTGATATCATTTCATATGTTACCCTTAAGTATACTATAAAACATGTTAATACCAGTGTTTTTAAGCACTTCAACTTCAAGCCAAATGCACTAAATATAAAATTTTGTAAACCCTAATATCCTATTTAAGGAATTCCAGTAGTTATATAATAGGCAAAAATGCTATCATTTTACTATTAAGGATTTGTTACAAGTAACATTTTGATCTAATCAGGCGCAGCATTGTTTCAACATGAAGACAACACCTGATTCGTGAGAAAGAGAGAGGTTAATGCCCTCATATATTTGAGTGTTTTTGACAATGTAAATAGATTTGATATGAGTATCAACAAGAATCTGCCAGGAGCAGCAGAACAAGTGTACTGTGTTTGTCAAAGTAAATGTGCTCATGTTTGGATTTCCCCCATCGAAACACAAACAATTGTTGCAGTCATTAACGGTATCTAATTCATACACATCAACAGAAAATGTGTTTCAAAAACATTTTGAACAAAAAGTTGTATTTTAAAAAAATTAATCATAATATACTCCCCACCTAAAAAATCCGAACGATATAAATTACTGTATTAAAAAGGTATGTAGGTGAATTATAATAATAAATGCCAGGAGCGTTGTTCGCGCAATGTGTTTGCTTATTGACCTGTGTCCGTAATGCATTGATAACGAAGCATGATGTGGAAGTTTGAGAAATTTATCCAGCTGGCTTGGCGCGTTCATTTGAAAGCAAGTTTGAGCAGGTTGATGGCCATTTCAACATCGTTCAGATTTTTAGGCGGGGAGTATATTAATATACTTCCCCACAATTTACTGAATCAATCAATTTTACATGGTACATGTGCGTAGGATCTACAGCATATGAAAACAACACCAAGCGCATTGAGATTAATGGCTGAACATTGTTAGCTTCAAGTATGATGCAGACACGCTCAGTGTAATGACGAATAATGGCACAAACCCCACAGGGGCACATACCATTATGAGTCTGGTCAAACTGAGGCAAGTGCATTGCTTTTTACCAATACACGAGAAACTAAAAATATGCAGACATTAACCCAATTCATAAATGTTACTACAGCACATATTTTTACTAAAAATCTGAATACGTTATGAAGTTCCCCAGGTGATATTCCACTACAATTATGTTTCTAATGAAGATGCACACACCCGCCCAGAAAATGAATCAATCCAATGTACTGTGTAATGACAAATATCATCCAATCATATTTCTTCTCTCATACTAAGTGTTTATGAATGAATATCAATTCACTGTACATTTTGTCTTATGTTTTTGCCCGGGGCTTTTGCACATTGCACAGATTTTGGGTTTCCATTGCCCACTGCATTGAGAGAAGGAATTCGGGTATAACTCAATTTCCGGTTCATGGATTAACATGTCAACCGTAATCCTACAGTATTGTTGCATTGTCATCTTTTAAAGCTTGGTATTTCACACAGATGTCCATTTACGAAATATGAAGTACAGTACCATCAACTGGTACAGGTGAATTGGAAAGAATTCAATATGCACCCCCTTTCAAATTCTATAGGAAACAAATTCTTTTTTATTTAATGCCTTACACTAAGAAATACCCTAAGGCCAAAAATAGAATATGTTACATGTAGAATTTGAAGGGGTACATATGGAACTCTTGCCAAAGACTAATATGCATGTATTCACCTGGAATTTTACTTTCACTATGTTATTTATTGAAATAAAATAAATGACCCAGCAATTTCTAAATTTGAGCCCTGGAAGTGAAATTGTACCAAAAATTCAAAATCCACATATCATTATAGCTCATTTCATCCACTGATACATGAATTATTACTTATGCTTCTTGATTACAAAATAGCTGTGTTGATGTTTACAAAAAGTAATGTCTGAATACAGATTGTTATATGACAAAAATCAAAGTATATTTGTTCAATATTAATGATGCATGTGATTATTTGCTTCAAAATGAACATGTCTATGCATTGATCTTTGTCACTTAACTTTATTCAAGGCTTTTGTTGACCTTGTATGACCTTTGACCTATGGCACAACTAATACTAAGTATCTCAAGTCCCTTGTGCCCACACAGTACAACCACACAAGGACAGGAGGACACAGGTACTTCTTATTAGGACTCATTAGTGCTCCAATGTACATAGTTCAAGTGACAAATAAAAATGGGAATATTGTTGTAAGTTTTTAATTGGCTACAGCAATCTTTTTAGAAAAACAGTCGCCTGCAATGGCATATACTTGGCACATTGTATTGTTAATCGCCAGAATGAACTGGCTTTTAAATCAATCACAATTATATACAAACACCAAACTTCACATTTAACTTGTCCTTAAAATGTGACCCTTTGGGAAGGCAGCAAATATTTTTTTAAAGAGAAAATAGGATTCTTCTCGGTAGCTTCAATTGTTATTGAGTCAAAAGTGTTCACTGAAACTTTCACCAGTGGTTTAATAGCAAGGTTGATTTTTTTTATAAAAATAATTTAGATAACATAGCTAATTAATTAAAGAGTAGCATATATGTGATTGCTAAGTTATATTTCCATGTTTAAAATAAGCAATATATAATACTAATGCACATAATTATGCCAACAAAACTGAGTTTCATGGTCACAGTGATCACCAGGGTTATACGGTTATATCATTTGACAAATCGTTTAGAATTTTTCCTTGACCAATATTTTGTGAGTGATTTCTTCTTCCATTTCCATTGTAAAATTAAAATGGGGAGGTACTTTCAATATTTCCACAAAGGTTAATTTTTACTTTACCAAAGAGTATTACATTTCCAAGTTCATATATGCCTGGTCATCACTGATACATGAATAACCTATATTTCAATTAGACAAAAGTATACCATCACAAGATACAGCCATGCCCAAATTTGTAGTAACTTTCTTTGCAGTGAAAATGGAAGATGCAACAAGCAATGCATTAAGTACTAAAACACTGAACACACAATCTACCCCAGCCTTTGTGTTTTTTTTCAATGGCTTACTTTGGGGTCCAATTTGATAGCTAATTTAATTCAAATTCATCAATTTTCCACATATTTTATCCAGTGTTCTGATTTTTAAGAAAGGGGTTCAAGCGTCTCTTGCCTTCAAATTAATGAAGAGATAAAATAATAAAAGTGAAGTTTAGAATATTTCAAATAGCTCAAAACAATGTTTTCAGTTGTGTAATAGACAAGACTGCTTTTAGTCACCAATCCAAGAGAATAGAATGGACTACCTAGGTCTGTTAGGAAAGCTCTTATTGTGTTATATTTAAAACCTGATTACAGAACCACATTTTTCAAATTCAAATATCTTCCATATTTTAGCATTATGTTTTGTAAAATAACATGTTTTGCAGAAACAGATCATGGCTACCTGGAGTACTAATTGAAATAAGGAAATTCCAATCACAGTGTCTTTATACACTATCTCCACAAGATGAAACATATTTTATACACATGTTAAACTTATTTTTTTTAAAAGCCAAATTCTTAACAAACCAAAAGCATCACATTGTTTTCTGCCAATGTTTGTGGATCTATAGTACTGGAGCATTATATACATATCTTACATTTACATACATACATACAGCATTTTTCTACAGGTTTTCTTGCAAAAATAAGCCCAAACAAATTTACACCATTTTACAGAAGGGCACGTTAACCCTAGTATTTAACCTTCTTTCTGGAATTGAAACCTTGGTGTTCAACTTCATTGTCTTTCGGTGGTAGAAATTTGGCATAATTGTTTTATACATTCTTTTGCAAATACACGCAAATTAATATACACATTGTTCTAACTGTAAACATTCCTGAGGAGGTGAGGAACTGTACAACACAGGCTGATGTTGTTTAGTGTGAAACAAGGCTACATAAGATCCACAGAGATGTTTGCAGGCATCACTTACACAACTTTGAATCATACTCAGTGGACCAACTCCATCCCTATTTTATACCATCTAGTTTGGAGCATCTACGCTTAAAAATACATGTTGACGCCAACCACCTATTAGGTGAATTTTCTATGCCAAAGCAACGTAAGCACCAAATTATAAGGCTCTTGCTTTGTTCCTACCTCTGGATGGTAATATTAAACCCATTCCTACAACTGTCACAAACACACAATTTCTTGGGCTGAAGCCCTGTGCCAATACACACAGTGCAACTCTGAGGCTAGAATGTACTGATACTTTTAAAATTACATCCTTTGGCTTGGTCTTATACTGCTATCTATATAGTGAATAGCATCACATAAACATTGAGATACGACATTAGAAGTTTTGTTATCTGCTAATTCAAATGAATCCTCTAAAACATTTGTAGGACGGACCAAATGCAGATGTACCCATCACCCATGTAAGCTATTTTTTGACTGGCTTATTTTTAGTATACCCTTTTAAACTGCCCTTGGGTTTTCTTTATAAACAAATTATTCATTTATACTTTGGCAGCTTTTACATTCTAATTCATAAATTTGAATGCAATTATGTTTTAATTACTGAGTTACATTTTTTTATCATGCTGTATCTCTGTTTAAAAACCACCATCCACCACCCACCCCCCAACCCCATTGGGTTATAAATCTGCAAAATAACATTTAAAAAAATTATCTTCTCGTAAGGTCTTTTATCTGCACAGTTTAATTGCCAGGATTCATTCTTTACCAAGGAATTTATATGTACCCTAATCTGATCCATTTACAACAAACCAAGATCAGTAATGATCAAATTGAGTTGCTATGCATTTTTAGCTTACAAATCAAAGCTTTAAGATCCTGAAATTCCCCATGTCCTCTAGAATTGCATATTATGAAGTTATGAGACTTCAAAGGACACATTTCTGATGTTTTTTTATCTTATTTTTTACTATATTGAATTTTTTCACTGCTTTCATTTTTTGAGTTGACTTAAGATCAAGTCACCTTCAGGGTAATAAACAAAAAAGGGAAAGGACAGTGTATGTAGGCTGTGTGCGGCATTTTAAAACATGCACTATGTATAGGGTTGGTCCACAAGCTGGAATAATAAACCAAAGGGGATCGGCCGCGTGGTTATTGAATAGGCCAGCAGCGTCACCGATTTTCTCTCACACCGCGCGCGCCATCCTTGTGGTTTTGTTTTGCGCAACCAGCTTCGCGTTGTCGCTGTTGCTGCACATGCCACAGTGTCGCCCCTACAATTCTGTGCGTCACGCGTTAGGTTATCAATGTTGCATTTCCCCATTGTTCCATTGTCCTGATTGCTGCCCATTTGTTCTGCAATAATTATGCGAAAATCAATCGATGAAAGAAACCATGCATCGAAAAAAAGAGTGCCCTGCATTCCTAATGCACAAAAGTCCTCGATGCCCCCTGTTAATAATTGCTTAGGAAAAGAGATATTTGAGTCCGATTGATAGCATGTGGCATCGGTTGTTATTGGTTTTTTTCCTCCGTTAAAGGTGTGAAACAACGTAAAATACCGCGTGTTCATAATATGCCTTAGGATTTTCCACATACGACGATACGTAAACCCATATGGGGTGCCCACAACTATGAACTGAAGTGCGTATGCTCATTATAATACTTTTGGGCACCTCGTTTTTGGGTTACGTGCTGTTTCGGAGAGCTTCGTCGGGGTTATATTACGTCGTTGGGTTGGTCTCTTTATGCCGAATGTATCTTGGAGGTGTGGCTTATTCTTCCTAGTTCCTAGATAGGCAGTTATTGTATAACAGACTCTGATTTGACAGATTGAATTACTTGTATGATGCACCATTCCTAGAGTAACCTGCGGTAAAGGCTAACCAAAGCATGTAAATCGCCATGTACATGCAAGAAGGTGTATACTGCAATCTCTTGCCTTTGTCACAAATTTCTATAACACAACCTTTATGGCCAAGTCTTTAGTCCAGTGGCTCTTGAAATCACCTGAACAACCATTTTCAATAGCACTGACTCAAAAAAGATAAATTGCGAGTTTATCCTAATACATGGCAGCACACAGATGTCAAATGGCAGCTATTGTACCTTACAATACCTTTTTTTGCACGCACACACACGGTATTTCTTTCACACTATGAAACACACCATTTGCCAACTGGTGGTCCGTGACACAAGACACTGACAGCCTGTTTCTAGTAATAGGGGACCAGAACAATTGGGAAAGAACAAAAATGCAAAATACCCTAAGCCAAGTAATTTTCCCTTGTGTAAAATCACATCCTAAACAAATTTATGTGCTGTTTCTTACTCAGTTTACTATTAAGTTCCACACCCTAAACAGGTGTTTTTGTTTTAACAATCCAACGCAGTAATTTATATGATATCATCATGTCTGACAACTGGCTAGAGCATTTCCTTCACAGTGGACTTGGTATATAAACACAAACAAACAAGAAATGGCCATAGAGAAAAAAGACCAGAGAAAGATGAAGACAAAAGGCACACAAAACTTCAGCAAATGGAAACACTTGAAAATGGCTGATAGAGTTAGAATCCGGACAATATTTTGTTTGCTTAATTTTAAAGTGATTTCTTTCTTTCTGTTCCTGTTTTATTCAGCCAATTTCTTTTTTCATGTGAACATGATTAGCAAACTTGTTTTGGCTACCCTAAATGATGTAAACATACAGATTACGGGTACAAATATGACTTACCTATTGGTACACTGTCCAAACCAACATCATGGCAGATTTTTCCCACCTGGTAGAATGTAATTCCAAACTTAATGCTAACTGATTAAATAATTGTACACTGAGATAGGAAATACTCTACCCACCTTGATATACAGCACAATTATTACAATAACAAAGTATACAGTGTTAACACAAATAAGTCTGAGAGCAACTTCTCGTTGTAACCTAGGGCACGTATCCATTGAATCGCATAACCAGCAGAGTTAAACATATTATCAATACAAAATGTCACATGTGGGTACTCTTAGCTCAACAATTTGTGATGGACACTGGAATGGTTGGATATCTACATAATATCAGACTCTACAGTCACAACTACTGCAAGTACAGCCAATTTTACTTATTAATGCAGTCAAGAATGATCATAGAAGCTGTTTTGAAGTCACCTCTGTTGAATTTGTATTGCAATTAAACCCACACTATGATGCACAGAGCAGATTGTATACACCCCAAAAATACAAAATTTAAGTCCAAAAGGCTTCAAGTTGAGCTTAACAATGGTATCAAAATGTAAAAATACAGCAAGTAAACTTGCGTCATCCCCCTGGCAAGATGGCAGTCTGGAACATGACCTCAGATGACCTTTGACCTTGGTCCATGACCTTTGACATCATCCACACATGAAGGAACCCCTATTGCACCTTAACCCCAAGTCTGGTTTAAATCGGACTTAAACTTTTCGAAGGAGACGTGAAAAACAAAAACCTAACCAAACTGGAACACACACATACATACACATACATACATACGGACATTCGCACCCTCGCAATATCCCCTCTGCTTTTCAAGCCTGGGGGATAAAAACAAAAAGAATGCTTAAAATACCCATCAATACCCAGTATTTTCTTAAAAGTAAGGGAAACAATTATGTTGTTTGTTTACACGAGAAAACAATGTTCTACATTTGACCTGCTAAAAGATTCATCCCCTCCCATGACCAATGTAGTAAAATATGAAACCATGTTATACACATAATGCAAGTCTCATTTGCATGAAAGCCCCCAACATAACACTACTCATATATCATAGAAAGTACTTGGCAACAACTCTCCATATATTTACACGGCACCGAGGCACAAATAAATATTTTCAAAATTGTACATCTGTTTAAATGATGCCCGACATGCCAAGATACATAATTACTTATCGCTGCATCTCTTTCACAGACCTCTGTCTTCTTACTTTTACACATATTTACATTGCTCTTGTTTCTCTCACCATTTCTACTGGTTCAAAGAATCACAAATTAATAGTACATGATATAAAACAATGCTATATCACACAAGTGTTACAAAGTAGGGAGAAAAAAATAATAAAACAGATGAGTGGCAGAGAATATTTGATACACAAAATAAATGGGCAAACTTTTCAGAATACAAAATGTTACATTAGTCAAAAACTTTCAGAATTCTGCTGATGGATTTTCATCTGCCATTTTTGAAGAGATGATCTACCTGCTCTTCCTAATGTGAAGATGTTGGTTTCCTTTGCTCTTTATTTTGTTTTCAGATTCAAATTGCATATTTTCAATTGTTTAAATACAAACTGCCATAAATCCTGAATCAATTTGATAAACATATACATTACAAAGGTCTGACTAAAATCAGCATTACCTATAATAAAGACTTTCTGAAAGTTAAAAGAACAAAATGTCCTGTTACATTTCCTCATTTCTGAAGTTGAAATCAAGAGACTCATGAATGCAAACTGATTATTCATTTCAAAATATCTTTCAGATGGTAGAATTGCAAATTCAAATATTTTTATTATGTTTAAAGGTGCGTGTTCCGATCGTCTTTGGGACCCCCCTGATCTACCCGGAAGTAGTATCGATTTTGATATCAGATGAAAGGCCCTATTTTTCTCATTGTCGTCCTGAAATATGAGCCCTCAAATCCATTTCATTCCCAAGATATAAACAAAAAACCACCGTTTTAGTGGTTAACCATCAATATTAGCACAGTATTGAATAAGGCTTTGCAACATGCATTATTGCGTCTACCATCAAAACTGCAAGTTTGTTTCCCACGGTACTTGATAGGGTGTATGTGCAAGTGCCAGGCTCTCATATCAAGTAGAGAACACAATACACATAAATCAGAACAAGCACCTTTAATCTCAATTTCAGCTCATTGCCTGGGATATGGACATCTGTGTCCAGAAAGGCACAAGTTTTTATCAGGAATTTGGTTCTTTTTCAATCCCAAATCCACAAAATAATTTTCCTACCTTAAAATAAATAAATCTCTTTTTGCCATAATATTAAATGGATTTTCTGATTGGGTTTTATTTTCTTGATCTGAAAAAAGAGGATATGCCCACCTCAAAGAAAATACACTTCAATGAAAGTTATTTTAAAAATGTTTTGGCTTTCCCATTCTTTCAAACTTTTGACATCTTATATTGCAAGATGTCATTCAGGAAATCAAACTCAAGAGCAAAGACCAACTGCTTTTCATACCACAAATAAAATATGATTAAATCAATAAATACAATAAACATGAATACATTATCAATATTTTGGCAAACTATTAGAGCAAACCACTGGTTAACTTAGAGGAGGCCTATGCATCTCATTGAAGTACATTTATTTGTTACTTTATCTGAAACTTTTCTTTCTTTTTTTTCAAAATACCCCATTATCTTGCATAAATCTGAGGTTAAATACATAACAAAGACTTAAAATAATCACTTCTGCTTCCCTTAAGTATACCTAACATGTACATATTATTGCCTATATAAAGATGACATCTGAATTGTCATTATCAGCATCATTAGATCAAAATGTCTGAATCTAAGACATTTACAAAATACATAATTATGCACACACAAACACAAATAAGCTTATTTTCATCGATAAGTTCTACTGGGAAACAACACACCACCATGAACTTTATTTTATTTTTGTTAGAAAAAATTGCAAAAACTTACATTGGCAACAGAGGGAACAGGGAATACATATTTCTCTTCTTGTTAAAATCAAAACTGGTTTAAGTACAGTATAAATAAAACATTTTTCATTATTTTGTAGTTAAAACTATGAAAGTATTTCTGTATCTTTATACAATATTCACATGTGACTTGCAAAGTAAGTCACACTTGCCAATGTTTACAATTTTAAGATATGGTAGATGACTTTCTATATTTCACTATTTTGACATATTTTTTTCAGTCAATATGACTATTCTTGCAGACTAAAATAATTTGGTAAAGTAAAAGCCACCATTCCTTTTACAAAATAAGCGTATTTTAAGCGTGTAGTGCGTTCCACTAGCGTACCATGCAGAGGCCCGTGATTGGGCACCAGTGCACCATGACAACAATCGCTGATGTTGAGTGGCTCAATCGTTTGTGATCAGTGCATAATTTGCCGAGCCCTGGCAGGAGCATGATGAAAGGACTACGTATACTTAAAGGAATTATGGATTATTTAGACCTTTAACTCAAGATCCACTGTTTCATGAAATACTTCTATAAAATTGTAAACATTGACAAGTTATCACCCATAGAATGTTATCTGTGTTTAATCAAGTTTTTACCAAATGGTTTACCAAACATAGCAACACCACTCAACCACTCAGTTTTTTAACAATCAGACTATAAAAGCAGTGCCCACAATGGTTTGAGTTGCAAAGACGTCAAATTATATATACAATCTTGGCCTAAAATGTCACATGTTGCTAATCACAGATAACATGGTTGGTATATAGTTTAAAAATGCACATGAAATATTGACAATTGGAAAAAGCCTATAACTACAGGTATGAACACTCTCAATGGTGCCATCTAACAACTGCACACAGAAAACTAACAAAGAGTGTGACTAACGACACTTGTACAATACTTGATATGTTCTTCTTATCTTTCTGGCTGCCAGGTTTACCCATTTTGCCTTCTTTCCCTGACCCTGGTTTATCGGGCACTAATATGCATTGCTGTAAAAGACAAAAACAAGAAACACAAATGGTTAATTACTTTGGGATTACACTGGAAATTCTATCAGATCGCTATCATATATCCTCAGCTTTAAAGTCTATCACTTATATAGAATGATTTGATTTTAACTCCTCAATTCATTTTATGTTCTTTCCATCTGAAAGATTTTTTTAATGTATCATTAACTTATTAATAAGCAAATTCCTTGTTATTCCCAGTTTATCAAGTTTTACTTCCTTTCCTGTTTTCCAAATGTATCCAATTTCATATTGCTTATTTAAAAGTAATAAAAGTATTAAGGTTGATATGCTCGCATCAACCATATTTTTCTACATGTTCGCACACTTATCAACAATATAATGTTCTTTGCATTCAATGGGCGTTGCTTTTTTTCTTGTATTGGAAAATTATGTTGAAGATCAACTTGATGTATAAATCTGTTTAAGAATGAGAAAAAAGTATGTTATTTAATGTACTCTCTCTATGATGAATTGAAATTGGCAATACCATTATTTTCTGAAGAACATGCCATGAGCCCTGGTTTCTATTGTTGTAGAAAGAGTACCAGCATAAAAAAATCGCACCTTTATTCTCCGATTCTAATTCAACAGCCCTGGAACATCCCTCCAATGCCAAATGGCACCATGTATATGTCTACACTTATCCATTAGCTGTTCTGTTAGTTCATGAAAGTCAAGTTTGGGTCATTCTGATCTTGCGAGACGGTGCCATTTCATCATGGATGGACAGAAATTTTGCCTTTCAAGTGTCATCATTTATTTAATTACGAGATTCCTGATTCTAATGACTTCTTTTTTTGACAAATACAGTTTTGGAGTATTACCATTCATTAATTTAGCTCGCTATACCAACAACTGTGCAAAAACTCTCAAAAATTTTGAAAATTGGGGATGTCTCTTCAAACATTTTCTTTTATTGTTTGTATAATGTTTTAAGCAATTAGTAGCATCCAGTTATGTGAATTGGTTCTATGTAAGAAGATAATTTTAAACCCAAAATCGACACTCTGCTTTTACAGCTAAAACAGTGGACGTTCCCATTAATTTGAAGATAAGTGGGTTTTTTTTGCCATTTCAATACTAATTTAATGATTTCCCCATCAAAAAATGGTGGATGCCTACCTATGAGCAGCGCCGTCATCACACTGATGGGCTTCAGTGTGTATGCCATAGAAATTCTTATCACACATCTGGGTATGAACTAACTTTATTGCATTTATGAAAGGGTAACATGAACCCCTGACTTACATGTATTGGTTTCCATGGTGGCATATGTGTCGTTCTGACTGTTGTTAACCGCGGTGTTGGTGTTGTAGCAAAATCATCTCTTAATGTTGTTCTCTCTGTTGTTTGCTGTCTTCCTGAAATCACTGATAAGAAAAACACAATATTATTATGCATTAGGTTAAATAACTTCTAGAAATGATCAACATTTGCTTTGAAAGTATTTCTTTGCACAGGATTTTATTGCATGAGATATTAAATGGCAGCAATGCATTGAAAACACACCCTGCGATGAATAAAATGAAGACTACACAATGTACAGGGTGACTGAAGCTGTGATTATAACTAGGATGTTTTATACTAGTTACTGCGGTGAAATGGGAAACATGTAGCAAGATGTTTCCTAATTACGTTTTGTAAAGTATCCATGGCAAATCCTTTGCCTTGAGTGGCATGCTAAAGTTAGTTAAAAAAATGTGGGCCTACATTTGGTATATGCCACAAATCAAATATTCCATTCATACCCATGATACTAAAACATGCATGATTGGTGCAGTACAATCACCTATGAACCGTGGCTCTCAAATGCAGTTCAGTTATAGCAGGGGTGTCCAAACCTTGCGGCCCGGGCCCATTGCGGCGCTAAGAGCTCATGCGGCCCGCCGCCGAGTACTCCCAGAAAAATTAAAAACATAAATATCTTAATAAATTTTAAAAAGATGTCATATGAACTATTCAATTTGAAACCAAACTTTTTAAACATTGCTGGAAAATTAGTGCAATTTCATCGATCTCAAACCAAAATATTTCTACAAATTAAATTTAAAAAAAAAAAAAATTTCCTTAAAATGAAGCAATTTTTTCCAAAATTGTGCTTTAAAAGGTCAACAAAAATGGAAAATTTGTGTTAAATTTATCCAAAATCTGCATACACTGATATTGTTATGGGTCCCTTTTTTTGTAAATATATTGGTATAGATGTCGGTCCTAGTTCCAGACTCCTGTAGACTCGTCATAAACCTAACTTGAGAGCCCGATCACTTGTTTGTGGCCCGCAATAGTTGTGGATTCAACCAATGCGGCCTTTGCATCAAAAAGGTTGGACACCCCTGAGTTATAGGATGTTAATGGCTACAGCATTGACAGTTACAATTTTTAACACATGCTTAGTATCAGAGGAAGTGGGGAAATCATGCTTTTAAGCAATTTATGACAGAGTTTTATTGACAACTAAATGTTAGAGAAGTATGTATGATCCGGGTGCCTGAAAGGATGCATGCCCCATCAAAACAATTTTACATGAAAACATGAGCATTAATGTTTAAAGGGGATAACCCAAATTAAAGTATATAGTTTTCATCTTGATAAAATGGTCATCACTCCAAAACCCCATGTTCTGCACGTTATTTCAACCTGTTATTTCAACCTGTTTTGATGTGAGAGCTAAAACGTGATTTTGTCACCCCATAGAGCACTGTGATTTTGTCATCCCATAGAGCACTGTGCAAAATTAATATTGGTCAACCAAAATGGGGCACATTTTTGCTCATAACATCCAAACCAAATGCCCTTTAACCCTGTAGAAGATTTCACAAGGTAAATGAGCAAAATAGTAACTTAACCTCAGATACCCAAATTTTTGATCACTTCCGGTAAAATCTGAGGTTCTGGGGACGAGGCTATTAGCGATCAGACCATGGCCCTTTAATTTACAAAATGTATCTGAGAATCAAGCAATTTTGAAAATGCAATACAATGCATGGATTGCATTTCAGGACCACATAACACTGCTGCAATTTTTTGGCCAATTACAGTGGGCATGACCATAATACAATGTTGGACATGGTATCATGTAAAATGGTTGTATGCAGGTTTTTTATGTTGGGATGGTTTGATGTCATTGATAATAATAATGTATTTGTGTAATTACAACATAAACCAACCAAATGACTTTTAAACACTTTCATATCCAACCAAGCACCAGTCTGAGGTTGTATTTACATCATTTTAACTAACATGCCCATGATGCCCACTGGGATAAAGCATCATAGGTACACCTCTTTATACATTTAAACATGCCAGTTTATTACACATTATGTAAGCTTAGGATTCAGGTAGTACCATGAGACATAATCCAATGGATGAGATTGGCAAGCAATTTTCTCTCTCCATTCATTCACTCACTCACACAGCACACTGAATGACTTATTGTGCCCTAGATATGATGTTTGCATCCAGGTAAGCTACCTCTACACACAACCTACAACATATGCATGAGGCCCATCTTGGAAAAATCTGTTCAACCCACAGTCAAAACCCACTTGGGGGCACTAGAATACAACCACACACTACACAAAAAACACTCAGTCAGAGGGAGCAGGCTTAATTATGCAAATAATGTTCATGTATATATGCATGTAAAAGAAGATTTCTTGCATATGCATAAGCAATTATTCCATTCTATTTACATGCTCCACCCATATATTCTGGGCTTAATTCAGTAAAGGTACATATTTTTTGGGGTACAAGGAATTAGTTGAAGTCAGGTGATAATGAACTTAGCAGTTTTGACATCATATGATGATAAATACATACCTTCTACATATAGGAGTCTGGGTCTACTACAATGTCTCCAAATGGTTGAGCTATCTCTTGTAAAGGTCTTTGTATTGTATCTATGTTGACTGAGCTGCCTTCTGCAAAGTGAACTTGAAATTCTACAATGACACTGCCGTGTCTGTAACCCATAACTTCTGCCTTCACAAACCCATCTTCTTCGCCATATAAATCTCTTAACTGAAATTCAACAAAAGAACTTTATGAATATACCAGCTTGAATCACCTGTTTACAGAAAGTGAACTGATAATTGAAGCTGCATTTTGACTGGAAGATAAATATGACCAATTTCTTTACAATGGATAGATGGTAATGTTACAATTTTCCACATTGAATGTAATACAAATGCAAATTTTATGAAATGAAAACGGACACATCTGCAAAAATACAACTAACTGTACTGCATAGTGCATCTAAGTATGAACTATTCTGATATCCTCTATTCCCTGGGTTGCAGTGTGTTTATGGTAAAAGTTCCACAACCATGTATTGTTTCACGATATATTGAGAACTTGGAATTTGATAATTTGACTAGGTAATTTGTCCACAATTTTATGCATTCTCTTGATTAGGTCCAAAATCACCTAAAATGAACCTCTGATTCAATCACAGTTCATTTTACAATGTCACCATTGATTTTAAATATATGACTTAAGTCTCTACACACAAACTACTTCTACAAAATGACTTCTCATATTGTTGAGGATACATACCGCATTTTCTACTTCAAATGTGACTTCATTGTAGCGTGGTGAGTTATGTTTCCGTAACGTTTCATCCCAAGACAAAACAACCCCGCCAAGGCTAACAAGTTTGATTTCTCCTTCAAATATAACTGTAAAGAGGATCAATCATTACAATTCATTCTATTTGATATCAACCAAGATTGCATTTGTATAATAAAGACCGTCTACTATCATGTCTATCGTGTTATTACTGGAACCAAGTATGGGTTACTGGGGGAGAGCACCTAAGCTTAAAAACAATTAAAATTGAATTGGTCAAATGATGAAATCTCATTAGACTTCTCTAGCATTTCTGTTGAACCAAGTCTTGTTTGGGCTTGCATGATACTAACAAAACACAAATAAAGGTATTGCAATACCCACTATTGTACTACTAAATAAGGTACTACTAAATATACTACTCAAAAGATATTATTATACTAACTATTCATATAATTACTACTAAATATACTACTCAAAAGATATTATTATACTAACTATTCATATAATTACTACTACCATTACGTAGGTGAGAATCTAAGGGTAAGACATGGACAAATCCCTGTGACTGACATTTAAATTAGCTGTCTTATGAAGACAGTAGTGTAAATACCAGTACCTGCTGGTCTTGGGCCTATATGTACTGTGAGTTTCATATTATGAGATGCACACAAGCCACCTTCTCTTTTGCCCATGCCTAGTCTGGTCCCATCTGATGTTGCTGTATGATAAAACACAATCAAAACATTAGTTTACAAGATTGATTGTATTTAAAAAAATACCTTGAAGGATCTCGATTGTGACTAAGTTAGGTGAATACTTCATTTCTGTGAAGGAGGACATATGTAAAGCATTTTTGAACAAGATCTCAAATAATTATAAAAATTTAACAGAGTTTGCAGATGCAAAAAAATTAAAGATCCCTCTACCCTAAAGGATACTCTCATTAATTTTCTGTGGAGAAAGTGCATTTAGGTATTATGAAATAAACTCATGACTACGACTTGTTGAAGACCACTGATTTCTTACCCTGCACACCCTTAGACCCATCCCTTAAGGATACATGTGAGCAACTTTTGATTAATAACCAGCTATTTTGCAGCAGACGCAACTTTATAAAGTTACCTCAGTAATTGAAGTGTAGTTGATGTGTAGTGAAGTGTAGCTTGAACAAGGTTTAGCTCACAAAATTCCACTCAAATATGGACCGATCACTGCCCCAGATATAACAGACCTGACCGAATTCAACCTGGTCATACATTTTTGGCCAGAGAAAACTTGGTACATGCTCCTCTTATTTTGTCCAGTGCAAGAAAAATTCATTATGTAAATGAAAGGTTCCCAAAATAGTGTTTTTTTCTGTATTATTGAAAGTACTCTATCTAGTATTAGTGGCCAGCAAAAATTTTACATGCATAAAACTGAATTCTCCCATGATCAAATCTCTACTGGAGGGTAAATCAAAACATGGCTTCTAAACTGCATTACATTTGGTCAAAATTTGTTTGTACCATCCTTGCTGGCGAATGGTTGCCACGCAACTACCCATGTGCCAATTGAAGTCACGTTAACTTGGGAATCCAGAATTAGCTAAAGATGGAATTGTTTTGGGACTTGAAAGGTGAAGCCATTATGTGCAACAAACACCTATCAACACTCAGCACACTTACTTATAAAATAGTAATCTTCTCCTTCTTCAAAATAAGGCATTCCGGGAAATGGTGTATACTTTTGAAATAGCAACGTGTAGAGGTTTCTTTCAAATGGACGATTACAGTCTAGTAACTTTCTAGTCCTACTGCCTGGCACATCCAGGCTACAATTTTTGAAACCTTGTCTGTCAACTTGCACTAATGAATGATATTCTGCATCTTCTGTATTGTCAGCTTGTGGACACACAATGTCTATAAGATCATTTATTTCTGCTTCTATTACCAATCCATTAGGGAAGAATCTGTAGAAAAATAAAAGAAAGAATAAACATTTTGTTAAGACACTTTTGTTATGACACTCTACTGTGGAATTATCATTGCTTATACTGTTCTTAATATATAAGACTACCATAGATTATACTCTTCTGAATAGATAAAAGACTATCCTTGGTTTAATCAACTTTCTTGCATAAAGTGAAACAATTGTTATATATCAGTCTAGGTTTTTTTATCAAATTGATCAAAAAGAAGATACAGGAAAATTGGAAATGTTAACACTTGTCTATCCATTAAATAATATAAATTGTCTAATTGGGTGGGCTAAAAGTTGCACTCAATTAATTCTTCTTCACTGCAGTGTAGTGTCGGCTGACAGTTCCAAAAATCAGTGCCCTAACCATGGGAGGATTCAATTATCAAATTATTTTATACGCAAATTTGTCATGAATTTCAAGTAATACATAGCAAGAGAATCAATGACATGAAACCAGCCACATTCCCAATATGTTACCAGATAAGGTGGGAACCAGTACAACAAAAGCAGCTCACCGAGCTCCTAGTTGACACAATTGGGTATTGAGCTATTTGCACAAGTTGGATATAGGTGTGTTAATGGTTGAGTAAACTGTGTTTCAGTAGAAGTGAGTGACTGTGCTTTCAAAATCAAGATTATGTGCTGGATAGCAAACACAAACAAAATTGGACACTTTTTAAGAGAGCTAGCAAGGCCCACTCTTCAGCTAGTCTGAACTTTGTGAATCAATGTACAAGAGTATTCCACTACGGTTACTCCTTGATTATCTATCCCTGGCATCATTTTTAAGTGGGGGAACACATTTAGAATGGAAGTTAGGTATTTTAGGTATTATAATTTAAGTATTGAATTATACCAAAAACTTGCATTTCATATGTGCATACTGAAAACTATAAGGAGCACAATGTATGACATATTTTGGTATAGGTTTCAAAACAATTGGAACATTTTAAAATTTTTTTGACCCCTGTATAAACCTTACCCCTTGTATTTTGTCATAACCCAATAATTGAAATGTGGACAAACAGATTTTGGAGTCCAGCCCGGAAGTCCAGCACCTTCAAATTACCCTACAAATTGTTGTCCACTCAGAATATGCCTACTTCATTGTTTGTGAAATAAATTACAGAAAGAAAGATACATATTCAACATTGTGTCACAATTCACAATGAAATGGACAGGTCCAATATTTTAATATTTTCATAGATTTGCATTGCTAAATATATGTTTTATTTCAATTAAAAACGGAACAATGATTCCTCCTCTAAGAAAAGGGAGCCAACCCATACTGGCTGCATGTTGTGCATAAACAATATCCAAGCCCCAAAATCATATTAACCCCCTTCATACAACCCCCCCCCCAACATCCTAGGTCATAGTATAATTTTGTGTCGAGAACCATGCAATAGGACTCTTGCTCCAGGACAATTGGTTCAAACAAATCACAGACTGGCTTCCAGTGCGGGATTCAACCGTTACAGTATATAGTATGCATGGGGGGCCCTGGCTCATTGCGGGAATTCAAACCATAGCAGTATCTAGTATCATGTGCCCTGTGATTTGTTTTGTGACTGACTGCTGGGAAAACAAACTCCTATTACATGGCATTTATGCAATAATACTATTGTAATTCCATGGCATAAAACAACTATGTGAGGCTTTGTGACCCCAACCTAAACCCACTTTTTAACATAATCCAATCAAAACAGGGTCTTTTCCATCATTATGATGCATTTCTATTTTTGTATTTTGCTGTAATGTAAAGTCCCTGTACGTCAACATTTTGTGTTATTTGTATTTGCAAAATTGATCATTTGATTACAACCGGGGCACTTCCTCCAAGATTACAAAAACACACTGGAATGTTATCGACTTGATTTAATTTTAACATATTGTGACAAAACACTAAATGCACGAGGGATACTGCTTCAATGTGATTATCCAGTGATCACCCGCGAATCACCGATGGAAAAATCCTGAACAACGCCCTGTTTATGAGAAAAAATCTTGCGTATAAGGTCAAAAGGACATCTAGATGCTGATGATAGAAACAGAGAAATCCTGCTAAAATTTGTTGTTACCTGGGTGGGTGGGATGATATACATTTTATTTTGAGTTATACAAAAATTCTGGCAGTGCCACTTGACACAGCTGCAGGTATTTGAACAAATGTAATACAAGTCCATAAGGAATCCCAACTTAGCATTTAAGTTTAAAAAAAAGAAACTCTGCACTAAAAATGGTCTACTGGTGAGTAAAAACTTTCCCTGCCCAACTCTAAACTATACTTAAATTTGAAATAAAATCACCAAATCCCCCCTTGCACCCGAACTTCGGGCCTCTTGATGTCTACGGATGCACCCTAACAACTTGTTTTTTGAAGGTGCACACTTTTATCAAGAATTCTCATATCTCCAACAACGCTTCACTAACAGAGGTCAAAAATAACCACCGATTCCAGAAAACAAAGTGTCTTGCACTTTGTCCACACTCTAATGTAATGACGGCGTTCCTGATACTGACGCGTATTTTTGGTGTTCATTTACATGAGCTGAACGTGTGATGTTAGGCATTATAACACCATTTTAACAGACGTGTTCACTGTTTATGTCAGGTGTTCAAAGGTGTTCCAGTTCTGAACATCGTATTTAAAATATGTGCTGACATCTTTTAAACAACCTGTTTTCAAAACATGACCTTTAGCATTGCAAGTGGCTGACACCGTCGTGTCGCGACCATAAAATAAGTGTCGATGGTCAAATTAGCCTATATAACATTTTTAATGAAAGGTTAGATAGAGGCCTTCATACACGACCCTAATAATTATTTGGGTAAAGAAGTACAACGTCTGATTGAACCCCATTTTATTGAGACCTCATGTTCTTGCTTGCACACCAGTTCGTCGGCGCCTGGCCCTTAGGCCGAGCTAGCTACTGTAGCCTATGCCCTATACCATGCGAGCAGAATATCGATTAAAAGCTTGACAAATAAATATAAAAAGGATGAATCATACGGGTTCCCACCAATCGTGAACATAACTTTTGAACACCATTTTTGTCTGAAGCATTTTCGGGATTTTCTGTAAACGTTGTTCAATCTTGAAGCGCCTTGCTTTTCGTACATCCGGGTAATTTTTTTCTCAGAAATCACGTGATCCAATTAGGGCGGCAAAGTCTATTTCTACTTTGGCGAGAATACGCTGGCAGCAGCTGGAAGAAATAATCATTCAATCATTCTTAAATTCACCAGCTGGAATCGTTTAAGACTTGTGTATCGCAGAGGATTTTTATTATGTATATAATAAGAGTAACATTTATCTATTTTGTTTTAATTTAGACCACAATGATTAATGAACAATGTTTTCTTGTATTCTGTCTATCGGGACTGTTGAATTCGACCTGCTCACTCACCCGTACTGAGTGAAACTTATCACGGAGTATCTATGGCGGGACTCTATTTTTTTTCCAATGATTCCTTTTTGTAATGTGTGGAACAGCTAGGGGTCATAGAATTGCAATTTTGAATTTGTTGATATCACTCTGAGTATATTTAATTGCAATTTTGGATTGGTGTATATTACATGCTGAGTATGTTTAATTGAAATTGTTTCTGTCCATGTTATTGTAATACCTCTGCCAATGGAATTTGTAATAAATATTTTGATTTCCAACTTTGAATTATTTCTTTGCATTTGTTGTTCTTTGATTGACATTTTCTGATACTGTGAAATACAATTTGCTGTTATCTTGAACATCATCCAGAGTAAACATATATTTATGTTCATGTTCTCATTTTAACATTTCATGTTCAAAATTGGCTATTGAACACTTTTGTATGAAATCTATTTTTGAACACCAAATTTGAACACATTATTTATGTGTTCTCATTTGTAACATTACATATTCTATTTTGAACATTGAGCATTCTTAATGGAACACCACATGTTCTAACTCTTTACACTACATGTTCAAATTTGAATACATTTTTTACACTACATGTTCTAAATGTTAACACACTTTATTTTAACACCCTCCTGTGTTCAAAAACTGTTACATTTGAACACCAAAATGTGTTAACTTCTAGAACGTGTTCAGGTGTTCAAATTTAGAACACAAAAAAGTTGCAATGATGTTCCCCACAAGAACACATTGTGTTCTATCAATGTTCACATTTTGAACACATGTAGTAGATAGTAAATATGTGTTCAATTTTGTTAATCCAAGGGTGTTCATTTTCTTAACGTAAGGAGTCCATTTCATTTAGAGTGCACTTTGTACGCATTACGCACTGTTTGTTTCGTATACAAAAGCTCTGGTTATCTCTTCACATTTGATATGATAAAGGACCATTGGTCTGAAATATCCCATAGAATATGTGAAACCATGTGGTACTGCTGTATAAAATAAGTTTATAATATTACAACAACCTAGTGCTGTATTTTCTGAAATGGGAATCACAGAATAAACATTTTGCAGAAGGCTTAAATAAATTCTAAAAGACTGCAGGCACAATGCTCTTCAAGTTTCCATTGCTATTTTTTAGAAGTCCTCTATCTTGAAAATGCTTATATAATGAAATCACATTCCCTAAAAATTTATCAGCTTTTAAATCTGCTTTTGTTACTATAAAGTAGGCCTATAACTTCTATCTTGCCAGCACTACAAACAGTCCAGTAGCATAGAATACTGTAATATAACCACATTGTTCAGAGTCATTCAAATCTATGGATTTTGTCATAGCCATAACATTTATTTTGCTACTATACAGGTATGGCATTAATCTGCAGAATCACTGTGCATTGTCACATACATCTTTAAGGTCACCAATGCCATCTAGGGTGAATTTTTATTGGCTTCATTATCTATTTGAGTGGCACTATGAACTGCCGTGACTGAGAAAGCGACCCTGAAACCCAATTTCCATGGCAATAAGAGTAACTTGCAGTTTCTATAAATTAATAATAATGGCGTCTGCAAAAAACCCACTAAACACAAAGCAGAGTCTGTAAGGAAAATTTCCACGCATTAAAAAAACTGTCGGTATACAACTAATCTAGAAAACAACTGCTGACCAAGCTTTCCTTAGCCGGGCTCCGGCGATTTACCCAGTGGTTCCCAAGTTGTGGCGCTCGGTACGACAGAAAATCGCCCCCGGGCCGACGGATTTTGAAAGCAAATGCGGCCCGGGTCTTTGGTGTACTCAGTACGAATTAAAACTTATTGAATTACTTTCGTTTGAAAAGGCATCGAAGTGGTTTTGGAATACAATTACACAACATAAATTCTTATTCGTGCACATTACCGCCGTGATTAAAATGCGACATTAAAAGCATTGGCCCGATAGAACGGCGATGCACATGGGAATCCTTAGGACATCGGTACAGTAATCAACAAATTAAACACTAATTGACGCATATTGCCTATAAGCGCGCTATAAATGGACCGATATGGGCATCAAAATAAAAAAAACGGATAAAGAAAAAGAAAAAATAAATCACACGTACAGAGTTTTTCTAACCCCCCCCCCAGAATTTTAAAATTAAAATGATGGTGTGACTATATCTAGAAACGCCTTTTCAAACCTGAAGTAATTTGTAAGCTTGGTCGGTGCATTTCCATTCAGCTTCCAATTTTGCCACATTTTGGAACTTTCGTAACACGTACCATCTAATGTCATTCGTCGTTTGAGACAGGGATTTAGATTATAGTGGAAGCATTGGAAAATCTATTCTCTTGGGGCTGGAAGGTTGCGATGCGCGTAATTTACTGTCGATTCGGGATATATTTTTGAGAATTTCACCATTTGTAATTGCGTATAATAATTTGTAAAATTAACTCCGGTGCTAACAAAACGGCTCCCGGTTCCCTTAAAAAATTAGGGACCAGGGGCCGCTTTTTATAGATTTCTGGCTCCCGGTCCAATTCATCTTATGGAAAGGCTTGGGGATCTAACATCATGTATGTTTGTTCTTAGAACATATTCATCTCTTAAACTCTCTTGTTGATTCAAAATATGCAGTCTTCAAATGTATTCCCAACTTGGTGTAAGTCGTGACTTCTGCTGCTGTTGTCAAGTTGCTAGGTTTAGCAATGCCATGCATCCTTTGGGTAGAAGCAATTGATGCACTCATTTGCCACTGGGGCACAGCCATAATGGTTTCACAGCACAATTCTATATTACTCCATGATTGCAGTGCTACCACAATACTGCCGCAACTGTCAATAAGAATTGGCCTGCTACTTCATCAAAGTCATTTGTCTGAGAGAAGCCTATGTAGCAATGTTCACTGTCTTTTATGGAGG
This sequence comes from Ophioderma brevispina, assembly GCA_023653785.1. Lineage (NCBI taxonomy): Eukaryota > Metazoa > Echinodermata > Ophiuroidea > Amphilepidida > Ophiodermatidae > Ophioderma > Ophioderma brevispina. Next base: position 82,697 of record JAMKCH010000337.1, read on the forward strand.
AGCCTTGAAAAATACTTGGTTGTACTGATTGTAACAATATTTAGACTATTAGTACAATATAGGTCGGGTGTTTTGTCGAGCTGTATCTGAATAACACATACATGTAATGAACAAAATTTGGATGCTAAATCATAGCTAATGGTAGATTTACTTTTGAGCCTACATGTTGTTGTTATGCAGTAGGTTTTTGTTCAGTCAATACTCTCAATTTTCTCAAAACAGTCTTTACACTAACTACACTTTGCAGCAGTGGCGCTCTTTGCCGGTGCCACAGCAAACATTACAATGGGAACATCACAAAACTTGCTGCATTTTATGTGAACTAAACACCCTAACCATGCTAGTCACTGGAATTTTATAACAAAGTTGAGATTTTCAATATGAAGGACTTTGATTTGAGCGATTTATGCAAAAAAAAACCGAAATGTTTGACAATTGAGTGTGCCCTCACCAGGAAATCTCCGAGTCAGCCTTTCATTTTTTAAAATTGAAACAGATACCAATTTTATTTGAAGAAAATCTCCAATCATCATGATTGCATCAACTACCCCATCCTGGAGGCTATACTCTATTACTAATGCATTCTTGCCAGTTTTTTATTCTTCAGCAAAGCAAGAAAATCCTGAGAAGTCCATACAGACTTATTTTCTCCTATTTCAAATTGATTGTGTGTATTCAACCTCCAACCTCATTAAGCCTTAATGGATAATTGCAGAACAAAGTGAAATCATGCAAGCAATACACAATCCTTTGTCCTGTTGTAAGCGATCAGCCTAATGACATTGCAGTAGTGCAAAGGGAAATCCATTCCATGAATGCCTGCCCACACTCCGTAATACATCACCTTGTCGCATTCAAAGTGTGAGCAAAGTGCAGGCCACTACAGATCACACTTGTTTTCTTTACCAGTGTAACAGAGATTTTGAAATATTTTGATGAAAAGAAAACTCAACAAAGAAATTATCGAACGTGGAGCAAATAGCCAATGCGGTTGGATAAGCATTATGTGGTTTAGTTCAGGGGAAATAATTTTATGTTCCTGTGTTTTCTCAGGCAACCAAAATTTGAAAAGCCTCTCATACTGTTAAGCTCAACTTAGAGACATTAATACAGGAGTTTTGAGATTAAAGATGCAAAAGACTTGGGGTGATTAAGCTTGAAAAAAATATTACCAGTGGTAAGTGTGAGCCTTTATAGAATGACAAAACAAGATAAGATATGAATATAGATAAACAAGGACATTACTGCAAGATATTAAAGATGATCAAATGAATGGTTAAAAAAATAAGTATGGACACAGGGAATCATGTTGAGTCTGTGCCCAAATATGGTCTACACTGAAATAAGGTTGAAAACATAACATTGAAAAGTGAAAACAAAAAATAGACAAAAATAGTTTAGAATTGAATTTCATTCAAATCACAAAAACAACAAACAACTCTAACTACCCACTATACTATGTTTAAACCCATTAAAATATTTGGATTCAGAAAGATGAGAACATTTAGTGGGTTTCACATCTACCAACTGGTTGGCATCAGAGACAGCTTATCAAAGTCAGTTAAAATACAAACCGATGCCATATAACACTTGTTTCACTTGAAAGCTTTCCAGTTTGGAATTCTAACTGATTGATATGCAATTCATGTCAGTTTGGCACTTACTGCACTCTTCAGATGAAAATGTGACAAGTCATGCAAATTCAAACATAGAGAGACGCACCTTGTAAAGTTAGAGTTTGTGCATTTCTACACATTTCAAAGATATACTATTTCAATAATCTATAGTTTGATTTTTGAAGTTATAACTTACAACTTGTCAAAAAGAATAGAACATTTTAAGAGAGCTGAAGCCTGTGAGAAATTGTTTTCTTTATAATGCTTTTATGGTATTGCTGGTGAATAATCATCAACCACTGCCAACCCTTGCTTTTCTGATCCCTGATCAGACATCACATTTCTATGTTCAGAGTACAAAGAAAATTTTCCCCTCCAGGGTTAGATCAAGCTTAGTATAGTTAACACCAAGTTGGGGTCACATATGGGTGGTGAAACTAAGCAGAGAGAAATTCTTTTCATCAAATCAACTGTAAAATGGTCTTGATATTTTGAAGATGGCGCAATCATTCATTTTGTGTGTTGTGCCAAATAAAGCCAAAAGACAAAAAACAGCCTAAAACAATTTCAATGCTGAAATACAAGGTGGTTTGAGCTTATCTGGGGACACAACAAAATCTTAGATCATATTTCTGCCAAACTTAGAGCATATTTTTGTATAAGTATCCAACCATTTAATCTGACGCCATCCGATGCAAAATGTTTTTCACAAACCCACACACTATTACCCAGAGCTAAACATAATTTCTTTCTTTCCACACATGAATGCAATTTCTGCCTTTTTTACAACATATTATATTCTTCAGCAGGCAGTACTCCAGATTCCAGAAAAATACAGCACTTCTTTTTTGATTAGGACTCCTTTGAATTTCAAATTTGCACATCTATGTGTACTTCCTTTATTTTTGAAAAAAATAGTGCTGTTTTATTTTGAAATCACAAGTACATCTTGCTTTCCTTAATGAATTTATAGATTTAATGATTCTGCTTGTATACTCTCTTTAATGATTGGTCAAGCTGTCCCAAAAAGGTCAATAAAGTTCAATTCAAAAGCTTGCAGACAGGTCTTATTTTGTTTCTAATCAAAGAAATGACATTTTACTGACAGTGTCATTTCAACCCAATTATTATCCCAGTTTAGTGTGTGAGTGACTGTACTCCCTGAAGTCCACATCCTATGCCTCTGGCAGTGTCTGTCTTTATCATTCACTAATCACTGGCTAATTACTGACAATGATCATGATGAGAAATACCACAGGTAAGTTACATGTTAGTTTTGTTATATCAAGGCTTGGCTCACATAGGAGGAAGGTTACATGTTGTAATAGCTCCAGGTCCCAACAAGTCAATTATGTCAGAAAATCTACAGGGGTCCAGCAAGATGACATTTTGCAAATATTTACTTGAAATTATTTCCTTATTCAATTAAACTCACTTTGTAATTTGGCAATGTCAAATTGCACATTAAAATTTATGTAGTCAAGAGTATCCAATATTCACTTGTGGATAATGTAAATAAACTGAATATGTGCATTGTGCAGTGTTCTCATACATGGATTTGGTTGCTGAATGAATTTAGATATTTGTTGAGAATTCCAGCCTAATAGTTTTCTGACATCCTCACAGATATATGCAAACCAGGTAATATCTTAAAATTGTTCATATTCGTCTTACATACCGCACCCACCACAGGCATAAACAGACATGCATTCTCTAGCACACATACCCCTCCCTTGGTCTCATGTACAAAAACATAATTATGCAAGTCTGTCTAGTTTTGTAGTGTGAGAATCTTGCATTTCTCATTAAACAAGGAATGTCAAGACAAATTTAACCTCAAACTGAATTGACACAATGTCATCAAAACGTGCATTTGAGTGAGTTTTTCCTCTTGGTTTCAAATTCTAGGTGTGTCAGTTATCTTCATATAGCCCATGCATCCCACAGTTTATCACCACCTGCACCCTTGCCCCTAGCTTTCATTTCTGTGTGGTGGCCAATTTAGCACAGAAATGAGACAGACTATGATAGCATCTGGCATGCAATCTTGTAATTCAGCCTACAGCAAGGTGTTTTCACACAGAGAAGTTCTCCTTGTAACATGCAGCTACTGTTATTAAGTTATTCCACATTTAGTTTCTTTTTTAAGAAAAAATAATAAGCACTTAAGTAATGTGTGAACACACAAGCCTAGTGCTTGCAAATATTTGCAATTTCTTGTTTATTTGTTCTGAAACTAGAAGAGTAAATGTGCCTCTCTCGAGCTGAATATAGTGCGTAAATTCTAAGTTCATACAAGGATGACCTTCTTGAAGTGGTAAGTGGGGAAAATAGACATTTTCTTTTTAACAACAAAATCTTAATATTGTAAAGACAGTCTCCCTTGACATGCTGACATGTAAAAGAATCTGCTACAAGTCTAAGCATCCAAATGTTAAAATTGCCTCAAAATATTTACCAAAGGGCCTTTTTCTGGGTGGAAACATTTAGCACATTGAAAATGGATCAAAATGGTATCTGGCTCAATAAAATCTGATGGAAGGGTGATCAGAATGCCAGGATATCCAAGGAGGAAATGTTTGTCATGTTGTGGATATCCTTAATGCACAGCTATTCAAAATTGGATTTAGGTGCATTTTTAAAGCTTGCTCATTTTCACTTTAGATAAGTTTTCTTTGTTTGTCAAAAAATTTGACTGGAAATCCCCCAAAAGTAGCCCAAATCTGCAATAAAAAATAGAGGGCCTACTGCATAATGATACACAGTGCCATTTTTTTTATTTACATCATCAAACCATGACAAGACAACAAGCATCACACAAGTTATTAAAGAATTGACATACTAATACATACGACAAGACAGGGCCTCCTACGCCTATTGGTGGAATACTTACTTGAACTAATCCTAAGTCAAACTAATCATCTCAAACAGTAATAAGTTTTCATACCTGCCAAAAACATCAACACCAAAAAAAATCATACATTGGCCTCTATAAAAACAACTGTACTTCAGCATCATCAACATTTATCTTCTTTTTTATGCACTCATTACCTTTCTACATCCTTGATTCCAACTTGAGAGTTTTGTAATCATGCGCATATGTTGTGTGCCAAGCTACCCATGCCAAGCTTAAAGTATAGTCACCCATCTCACTTTGATCCATGAAATACAATGGCTTGTAGCATGGCATAAATACCAACTTGGCATGCACACCCTTCCTGCATGCTTGATTCCAATTTTGGAGTATTTTATACTACCTGCCACATGCACACAGAGTTCATGATCCATTCTGGGTCATTGACTTACTTTGCCATGCTACAAAACATGCCATTTATTATCCAAGCCCACAACATACCTGTATGGCTGGCACTCCATCATATGTATATCTATGCCCCTAAAAAGTCACGATGCCAAGAGGTTTTTTAAGCCAAACCAGTCATTTTGCTGTGACCCCCACTAAAATTGCACTTACATGCATTTTATTAAATTAAATTAGTACTGAATCATCATTCAAATTCCAAAATTTCAGTTTCCATCTTGATGGTGTATTTTGGTATAGTGGGGGTATAGTGCCCACAGGTCAAAGTGTTTACCAACAGAATCTACATAATTCTGAATTATGCACACAAAATCAGGTAGGCATACAAAACATGGGTTACAATAGTTATGCTGATAATAAAAATCTGAATTGTTTTAATTACATTCAGGGGGTGGGGCAATGCTGTAAATCACAATATGTTGCTTTCATTTTCAGAAGCAGTTAATAATGACAGTCTGGACTAGCAATGGTCTATGACCCAACACACCCAAGTACCTCGGCATTCATTCAGAGAATTCTGACACAGAATGCAGCATTCCTTCTACTGCCTGTCTAGATTTTGCAAAAATTAGGGAGAATCAAAGCAATCAGAGCAAAGGCATTTGGGAGGTTTCTTCTCCCTGTTTGTACAGCATACTTGAAGTTCTCCATTCCGCTTGTCTGCTTTCCCATAGTGCAATTTGCTCAGTGTATGGCCACTTGATGACCCCCTTGAAGACCTCCATGCATGTCAACTTGTTGAAGCTGTCAGCAAAGGTACACACCTAGTAAATAGTTCACAGTCAAGAGGGTTGCCGTACCCAGCGAGGCGGTGAGCAAATGAGATGTGCCAGTCACATCAGAATTCTCCCCATTAGACATTCGTTAGATACGTTAATAATGAATGAAGTATGTTGGAGACAAGATCCAGCAGCTGCTTTGCCACTTGCAATAAAACACAAGCATGTATTGAAGAGCATTATGCTTTCAAATGAATTTTTAAAGATGTAACTAATGGGACAATTAATAATGTTAACTGCATGTTAACATCCAGCAGCCCACAAGAGACATTATTAACAACAACATAAACAAGATTGTCTGTACTGATTAAGAAATACATTAATTGCTACAAATTAAGATCAATAAATCCACGTGGGTGGATTTGCAAGTGAATACACCGTGATTGGTGACAGCTCTGCTGAGATAATTTACATAAAGTTTAGACAACACAACGTTTTTAAAACTGTGAGAAATGAATACACTAATAATTCCTGAAAATGGGTCAGAGAAAATTCCTCCTGGTTACAACCACCCAAAGAGGTGAGAAAAGGCAATACATTTAATTAGTTCCTTTGTCCTCTGGGAAAAGAGTGGAGTTGACAAGGAACTGAACCTGAGGTCAGACAAACACTCAACATGAATCAATTTCCTACACTGATTTACCATTCTATATGGAAATGATTTTGTTCTATTTGGGTGTTATAAAGCTAAATATCCACTGGGGAAGAATTCCTACGGGAATGCAACATCAACTTGAGAGATAACCCAATCACGTATTTGTTAAGTGGTGTTAAAACATGAACTCATTTCCTAAGGATGTGAAGGGACACTAAAATGACAAAGTACAATCTGCTTGTTTTTGTTGGACAAATTTATCATCGTGTTAGGTTTCTTCTATCTTATATGATTTGAGAAGTTATTGAAATTGCTGAGAATTCAAACCAATCCCAGTCTGAGAAAAATGGAAGTATGGGCCTAATCCTGGATTACCTTCACTCACAAGAATAGCGAGTGGATCATTTGTATCATTTGAAGGACATGCCAACAAACTTTCAATCCAAGACCACAGTCAAGCCAAGTACATAAGTTGTGGCAAATTGTTGTTGCAAATACTTTTTTTTTTTTTACTTTCCCATCCCCAACCCCAATGATAGCATCACAAAGATCAACTTTGGCAGCAGTAACTATCACAGAAAGAAGTCCAATTGCAGGGGGGTAGGACATGCCATCCTAACAGCAACAGACCGAATTCAAATCAGCATCAACATCCGGCGCGACTCGAGTGCTAGTCCTTTCAAAGACTTAACGGTAGGAGGGCGCTATTACGCGTATCGGACAGTTACACTCAGACTTGACTAAATAAATCTAGGCCTGGTCACGAATATTTAAATCTATTATTGGAAATTACACTATTTTGCAGCGGGGTTAATCCACTAACCCCGATGGATTTTGAAGTCAATAATTTATTCTTTAATTATCATGATATTACTTGAACTAGGGTTTAAGAGGAGATTTTTTAATGAAACTGAGACAGAGACTGCCATAGTAAATGCACGTAGCAGCTCCCTAAATTACCGTTTGGAAATCCCCAATGCCAAAATCGAGCAGGTCGTGTCCTACCCCCATCCAATTGTTTGTTTTTATGTGTGTGTGTTTAAGTTTTATTACACTTTCCCACTCTTACGTTATGTCCATTTTTTGTTTGTAAGTTGTTTTTTTTTTACATTTTCCCATTCCTATGATAGACCCAAGAGAAACCCTCCTAGTCAGTGAATAACATGGGTAGTAGCAGCATGTGATAACCTACATGGTGTGGACCAAGGTTGTTAGGAAAGCTATTATAAAAGAGAAGTGATGGGAAATGTGTTGACCAAAAAAGATATGGACAGACATCCATCCATCCATCCACACATTGCCATTTCATGAACTGGATCTTACAATGCAATCCCATCCACAAATTCAAAACATAATACTTAAGAGGCCCTTATTATTATTCTTTTAAAGTCCCTTTAATTAATTTGAAGACAAATTTGATGTAACCACATATCTCAAACATGCCATCAACTTACTACTAAAAAGGTTCCAATTTGTGAATTATTGTTGGGATTTTATGTGCAAAGACTTGCCCCATCCTTGAACATCTTCAACTACATATTCACAGACACCATATGGCAAGTACCATTGCCATATGTTACTCCATGAAGTCTTATAACTGTTATGTGTTATGTGGATTCTTTGGGGTTGCACAATTAAAAATTAACCTATATGAAGTTTAGCTCCCAAATCAGCCAATTTGCACCACTTATGTTAAAGGTGGGTGACCTGATCGACAACATCAGCTTTACTCCACATAGAGATTTTGGTATCAGAAAAAGTTCTTATTTTTCTCATTACCCCATTGAAATTTTAGGCCCAGAAATGTTTTTTTCTTTTTATTTTATTAACAAAAATGTCTCCAAATGCATTTATTAACACACACTGTCTGGTGAGCCATGCATCAATTTAGTACTTACCAAATGGCTGGACTGATTTACCTCAAAATTTGTAATCGGATGTTTATGGTGATATGGTTCATCATACTGAATTTCTTACACAAGAAATCAAATCTGCAGGTAAGACTATGGCACATGTACATTGCTTTTGCCAATGGTTTCAATACAAAAATCTACAATTCTATGAGGTATAAGTCAGGGGATAAGGCTGTGGATCATGAAATGCTCCTTCAAGATTAAGAGATGTTTTCCCAAAGAGTAATGATTTTAAAATGACTCGATATACAACAACATTTTGAACGTTGGCTATACTTTATTGATGACTGTACCCAAGCAAGGCCTGAGATGGTTTTCCACCTGCCTCAGGATAAGATTAAATGGATGGTTTTATTTGTGACAGTTCATCTTTGGATGCCTGATGAAATATTGTACTATATAAAATCAATACCATGCCTGGGCCCGCTATAAGCAAATGTCAGCTTTAGTTGGCCGTGTTGATTGTCAAATAAATTGCTAGTGCACATATCTTGTCATACACAAATGATGGCAATAATTAAAATTGTGATAACATAATTAAGACTGACAATAATTGAATGTACACACTGTATGCATAACAACACCTAAACTATAATGTCTGCACTTCAGTTGTGGGAGATAAAAATGCTCTTGTCAAAAAATATACAATTGAAAGTACAGTATGATTTTCATTTTAAATTTATATCTATAGATGTAGAATTGTAAAAAAAATACCACTCCAAATAATAACGATTAAATTTGCAAATCATTTTTAAAAGCATATAATTTGTCTGAAGTAGAGTATCCTTCATACTTCAACTGGAATACAGAATTTCAGCAATGCTTGTAATACAATGGGAATAATAATGCTTCAAAGTTTCAGTGATAAAATAAAAAGTATAACCTCAAACGACCCCTTGATGACCTATGACCTCAAGATCCTGATTACCCATATATACCCAAACCATTAATCATACTCACATATACAGGCCTACCCAAACCATTAATCATACCCACCAAGTTTCATGAAAATATGTGGAAGCTTGTGAGGACAGAAGCATTTACTGAGTGTGGACAGATAAACAGACAAACAGATGGATACATAAACTGCACCATTAAAGCCATGGTTTATAATCCAAAATGGTAGAAAATGATCAGAATTCTAAGTCATCTCGCAGGCCAAAGTTTTGTCTATGTATAGTAGCTTTTTTGGTAGTTTCTCCTGTGTAGTGTGCTCTGAATAGTATTCTCCCTCCAGACACCTTATAGGTAACTTACTAGGGAGTTTCAAAGTACAACATGAGACCCTCATCAATGTAATTAATCCAGCAAAACAAGTCCAATCATAAAAGGCAGGATTGATATTTGTAGCCAATTTTGGTATGGGTCAGTGTCGACCATAACTCTTATTATACAAGTGAAGTAAGAATCTAGCAATGTCGTGACAACATAACATGAGCTCTCTTGCAACATTTAAATCCCTTTCTCGGTATTGAACAAAGTGAAGGTAGGCTATATAAAACTAAACACAATGCATCAGAATTTGTTTATGAATGCTTTTACCTCTAAACCAAATTGACAGTCTCAACATTTAAATTCCACACAGTGAAAATGTTGAACTAATGCTCGGCTTACCTTTATTACCTGGAGGTGAGACAGTCCTAAATTCCTGTCAACGCTTCTGTTAATGTTTCTATCAGATTGACAGGTTCCCACCTGAGAAATGAGAGCCATTGAGTGCCAAATGAGCTGGACTAAAGGTTGACAGGTCAACCAGACATAAGCGAAGAAAATTGACCCCTGTTAGCGCTGAAATTGTGCACAATTTACCACGGTAATATGAAAATGGGAATCTGAAACTCCCACAGGAAATGGAAGAGGCAGGAAGAAAAGAGGAATGAAAATAGAGACAGGTGTGGAGGGATAAGCATTACAAATTACTTGATTTTTGGTCATGGAGGCAATTTTTGATGGTGTAATTGACACCAAAATAATTAATATCCGCCCACATAATATGGGCCTTTGTGAAATTATGACATCAACACCTGTCAATAAGTGAGGGCTGTCTTATCGTGCAAGCCTTGTGTATACAACTACAACCATGACTACTACTAGGGAGTAGAAATTCAAATTATGATGATGACAAGAAATGATATAGTGAGTGAATTTATAACTGGAAAGCCCAAAGGAATGATGTGAAACCTGAAAGGTACCTGGTAGTCTGAGGAATCCATGCTTATATCCATATAATCTACTACTACTAGTTACTACATAATGATTAGGATGGATGGACTCTAAGGTCATGAAAATGGCTGCCTCTGTAAACCCAAGGGTGTCTTCTGTCCCATACACAAAATGAAAAAATAGGAGTGAATTTTTCTGTCAACTGCCAACCTCCCTTGAATTACATGTAAAAACAAATTCTACATTTAAAATTTATAAGGAAAACCTAGAAATTGTTGGTTGTGCCAGCACTTGGGAGTGAAAGTAGCTGAAAGTGTCAATTGACCACCCACCAACACCACCAGGTAGTAAGGCACATTGTACTTCACAAAGAATCTCTCAACCAAACACATTTATGCATCACGGTACTTTTTAACAGCACTGATGAGATAGGACCAAGAAAAAATTTCTGCATTCTGACACGCCACCACAAAACACAAGTAATGGCCACATACCTATATGAACCTTCTTGGGGGGGGTGGGTCAAGTTTAGCCAATAACAATATGATTGTAGGGTAAATTATATTAATGGCAAATCAAATCTATTTCAGCAGCAGTGGATGCATGTATGGGGAAGGGAAACCTGGCTGATTTTGATTTTTGGAATAACCATATATTCGTGTTATAAAGGTTCCAGAGGTGACCCTACATTAGTACTGGCTGTAACCCCCAAATATCCCATCTCAGCAGTGACCAGGACGCTGCACTAGCCGCTCTAGTAAGCGTAATAGGCAGGGGTGGTTGCCAAGCCAGAGACTTTTTTGAACACATGAACAAATGTTAGAAAATATGCATAATTAGTCTTTTTTTGCCTGCTCACGCAAGGAAATTTTCACCTCCAACCAGTAAAATCTGCCTCAAAACCACCTCCAACCTGGGAAAATCTTCCTCAAAACCGGGAATTTGGCCCTCTGACAAGTTAACCCCTGTTTTTCCCTAGCGAGTCATTGATAATATTACCAGAAATAAGTGAGGCGCTGCCGCCGATCCCCTATTTTTAGGGCTAATTCAGTTTAACATGGCAGCAACGATCAAAAATGAATTAAACCTGCAAAGAAACCACACAAGATACAATTTAAAATGTTTTGACTGACTTGAACTCAAAAATGACTGAACTCAGATATGCTGATATTCTTATCTTTACAGATGGAAGATGATTTTATTGCCTGGTTGTGCTGATGTTGTGCTTCGTACTTAATATTTTGTCAGGTAACCACCAAGTTACACAAAATGCGAGATCCCAGGTCTCCAGACTTCCAATACAGGCCTCTTTAAATTGCCACTTGGTGATACTTTCTTTAAATCCAGTCAATAGAGGGTATATACGTTTGGTTAATTAAAAATAGCATGTACACTGTACATGCGTTTTGAAAAGATGTTGATTCATCAACCCACAAAAGGTTGGTCACATTTTTACAATATTTCATTGCCCATTTCACGTAATGGCTTATGTGATAACTTTACATTTTTGTGAATTTTAGCAGACTAAGTAGACAATACTTTTTAAAATGACAAAAATCCTTGCTGCAGATGTTACCAATTAGTTGAGAATGTGGATGGTTTTATTTAGAGTGTAAATTCACATATGGTGTTGCCTGCGGAACACATTCAATTCGATATATTTGTCATATGGCATATCTAATCCATTGTCAAAATCATACTCGATGTTTATTTTTGATGAAAATCGCCGTTTCACATAATGATGTGTATACTTGCAAAAAATACAACTGCGTTATTTTCCTTGTAGCTCGCAAAATGCAATTAGTGCCATTTAATAAAATAACATGTCATCCTTTGGATACACACAAACTTAAAATGACCGTGAAAATTTATATTTTGTATGCAACTGAGTCCGTTAACATGCATAAGCGCCCAGAGCAGATAGCACTTGCCCTATGACATCTATTATGCATGGGCTCCTATTTGAACTGACTGCTGGCAAGAGGGATTTCCTTCCCTTTTCTTTGAGCCGTTGGCGAGATACGGGAGAGTGTGAACGGTTAATTCCAATCGCTGTCTTATCCCCTCTAGTAACAGTAAGGTAGAACTAACACTCTTTATGTAACATTTTTGCCTAAATTTTGACTCTATACTCTATCTGGGATAAAATCTGGACAGACTGATTAGCCCAACTAAATCTGGCTTTTAACAGCCACCCCTATTCATGCTGCACCTAATACAAATCATTATCTCGCAACCATGTCCCAGGTCGACATATTGGGGCAAGTAACCTTACCTTCTGAAAAATCATTTCTCATCAACTACATAGTGTCAAGATGCCTAACTCTGAGAAAGTTTAACTGTATTTTAATCCTTTCTTTCCACAGGTGCGAAATCTCTGTTTTGTGGCTCTAATCCTCATTGGCACTCACAACATTTTTTGCTTATTTGAACATAATTTCAGTTCATTAAATTTAGCAGCTCAACAAGCAGTTTGGCGCCACAAAGGTATTGGGCCTTAAATTCCGCACAAATTAAAACAGCAGCCCAAAAATTTCTCAGCAAGATACCAACTTTGGAAAGAATTCCAATTCCAGTCATTTAGTTATTTGAAAACATCTTTATTTTGCCAACTTATACGATCATTTGTACTTGTGAGAGAATTGAAATTCGCATCCCATTTTATATTTAAAATGCAGTGGATTAAAATTATTAGGAAGCCTGAGGGGTTGATATTGGTGATGCTTCCAATGCCCCTGACTGGATTGTCACAAGGGCCTAGTAATCTGCCTTCAGGCTCCAGATTCTCCTTCAGGCTGCATTGGTTTCTCTCTCCTCTGAGTAGTTTTTTTCCTCTTTTAACTGACAAATTTAACCTATATGATGAAAATCCAATGAAGGGTGTTCTGAAAGCAGATTTTTCACAAATAAATTTGCAATGAAAATATTGCACTGCCCTTTTGGACATGATTACAAACATCAGAAACCTTCTACGGCTAAAAGGCAGAAAAAGGTCATCGATTAGTATCAAGTCTCTGAGAGAGGATGCTACACAGTCTCAATTCTCTTGCAAGATAAGCAGTCCTGACAGGTGGCTGCCAATTGCACTGTCTGCACCAAAGAGCTCAAAATGGCATCACAAAGATTTCTAACATTTTACATTGTATTTAACATAGAATAACTTACGCAAATAACAATAAAATAGGAAATTGTATGGTGACACCTTAACAAATTATTAAGTTTGACGATTTTCTGTCCATGGTTTAATTTTGAGCATCAGTACGATTGATAAGAGTTTGAACACAAAGAGTTTAAAAATGTTAGAGGCTACTTAAAAATCTTGACATTTAGCAACTAGTAATGCTTAGAGCTATCGGTTTCAACAAACTATGGACAAATAATGATACATAGGACAAGTGGTTCCCAATAGGTCTATGATTAATGTGGTCAACGATAAGATATCAATATAAGACCCTAAGTGACTCCTGAATGACCTCTGACCTCATCTGTTATCAACCACATTAGACCCCTTGTCTCAATTGTAAGCATATCAAGTATGAGCTTGATTCATCACTGCACTAAAAAGCGACTGTAAGTTGAAAAAGTCAACCTAAAGGTGTAGGCCCTATACCAAATTTTTTAACACACTCAGACTGACAGATCACCAATCCTGCCAACATAAGGTCTTTTGCGATTGCATCGGACGAATTCATGCCGACATAAGGTCTTTCCAATGCATCGGACGACCTAAAAACTTACGGAATGTAGAAAGTCATTTTTTTATTCAGGCCTTGTATAGCAAGATGATCGCATAAGTTACCATGCAAAACATTTCTGACTATACATACGGCCTAAATCAAATTACAAGTTAAAAGCCCAAACCAGAACTGTGTACCTTTTTTAACTAAAGCATACACCTCATTTAACATCAGGCCCTAATTCAATTACCTTTAAATAACGACATACACAACACTGTCTCATGCTTGTCAAGTAAATTCTCCAGGTGATTTAACACTTACTGCATAAGGGGTTTGCACTTCCGTTAGGTGCATAAGGGGGGGGGGGGCTCCATGAGACCCTTCATTATTAACCACTTTCCCAAAGGAATTTTGAGATGAAATCCACCACATGTTACACAAAGGATTCAAAGACTCAACGATTAGAATAAAACTGAAAAATGTTCAGTAAGGAAATTAGGGGCAAAACATTGATTTTAATTTGCGTCAAATTTGCGAAAAAGACACTGTTCCGTTTCTGCATTTTCTAGTCACTGCTTTCACCTAGACTTTTGCTGATGCTTTAATGGGTGAAGGATGACTAATTTAACAATATTAAGCACACATAGAAATGTCTCGTGGCCATTTTTATATTTTTTAGGTTTACTTGTATAATTTACCTGAGGTGTTCCTACATAAACCGCTATACGAGGTATATACAATATTAGACAACAATGGCCTACTATACTTTCCAGAATTTTTTTACTTATTTACTTTGTTTATGTCACCTAGGTGTATCATTATGAAAATCAGAGTCACAGTTCTCTAATAGTATTTAATTTTTTGTCATGGGCAGTTAGTTAGTTGCATAAGGGGGGCTCCTAGGGACCCATCTAATTAACGGCAACATACGGATGGGTTTGATTTTTTTTGCACCAATGCAGCGCAACTTAAAGTTAGACAAATACAACCATAAGGAAAAAAAAAAGAAAAGCGAAAAAGGAAGAAAGAGCATCACATTATGCAGAACCTATCAAGTGATGGTATTCAAAGAGACAATATTTTTTGTGACACCCTTAGTTTTACTATTACAATGGAAAATACTATGATAAATGAATTGGTACAAAAAATGTTTGTATTAAGAACAAGGTGGGTTCTCGACCACAAGTCTTGGGCCCTCTCCTTTGTGAGCGCAAAATGTGTAACACTTCCTATGATGGCGTTAAAGGTCATATAGGGGTCAGGTTGTCATCTCTGAACCCAACCCATGAGTCAGTGGCCTCTTCTGCAAGCTATGCTGCATTGGCTCAAATTGTTTAGGTAAAGAAGAGAACAATTAATATAACTTTACCCAACGTGACAAAATGCCCCTTTATCAGCACACATGAGCGTGACCCAATCTGTTTAACACCGCCATTGGGTCAGTTGTCAGCAGTTGAGTATTCTTCCACTAATTTGGTTTCAATGCATGTGACCTTTGAATCCAATATGTTAGACTTCCATATGGGTTTTGGGCCAATGGATCTTCTGACCAGATTAGTGATTATGGAATTGATTCTGCGACTGAAAAACCAAATTCATAGATTTCCGAAGATTGCCCCTTAATCTGGCCCAATCTGTGAACACCATTATATGAAACCAAGCTTGGACCAGGGTTCTTCTGACCTAATTTTGGTGAAATTTGGCTCAAGAGTTGGCAGGAGAGAAACAAATTAAAACAATTTCACCAAAATGAGCCAGGACAGAACATAAGACCAACATGTCTCTGTTTTAAACACTATAATAATATTAACTGTCTGAAACACATAACCTAGCATTCAATCTGCTATACATATAGGTTTATTCTGTTAACACAAAGCTAAAGTGTGAGCACAAAAGGATCACTTTTTCAGAAGTCCTCATTTTAAGTTAGTAGCTAATAGATAGAACATTATACAGATAATACATATACTAAAGTTATGACCAAGCATGCCGTAAAAGGAGATAAGTTATTACGGCATTCTTTACTTGGACCATTAAACTCTTATTATATGATTAATGCTGGAGCAGCTTTTTATACACACACACACACACACACATACACCCGTATGTATGCATGCACGCACACACACGCACACACAGACCATACATAACACCCTTACTACACACAAAAACACACACATAATAGACATGTACATGTAATACAAATAGTGTTTCTTGTTTGCTTGAGCAAAACAGATTTGTCAAATGGAGGTAATCTATTTTTGGACATCTGTTAAAACACACACACATGGCACACACATGAACAGTCAAAGAGACAGGCACAGACTGGGATACAGATATGGCACACACACACGCACACGCACACACACACAACAGAGGAAGGTTTGTGGATCCAAGAAATCCGACATTTAATTAAAATTGAGAACGAACATATTTGGATTTTATAGGGGTAGAAGATGAGCAAGATAAGAAGATATGACTTACAAGAATAAATGAGCAGAAATCTACTGGACGGCGGGCATTGCACTGCGGCTTATTATGGAAAATACAAAAGTTAACATTTTTGAAGAAAATATAAACCATTTTAAATGTAAGAAATGTTACATTATATTTATATATATCCATTGTAAAATACTGGTACAAGCATATGTAAATGCACATCTGTATGACCAGAGGTGTACTGAGGCTAGTATACCAACAGACATGGGATGGGTCCTTGCTAAAAGTCCATGACCAAAGCTAGCTAGCAAAAACATGTAATTGCCAGCACACTGACCAACCCAGCTAAAACATTAGGCTGCAAATACATCTATCAAGGCTTAGGCTTATACAACATAGCAGCTTCGAAACAAGCAATGCTGCATGAAAAAAATGCCTAATAAATGTCACCTTGGAAATCAGGCAACATAACAAACTACCCAAGAAAACCAATTTGATGCAAAATTTCAAAATTGTTTCATAGAAAGCACCAGCATTTCAATACTGCCCTACTGTGATTCTTCACAAGAATTGAACAAGATACAAAAGACTAGTTAATTTTAGTGGCTGCCCTTGACAGAATATCTTCTACTAGATGGCATAAGCCAGCTATTGATAGGCTGAAAATTTAACCAATATATTGCAGCGTTAAAAAACGGCCGGCTGAAAAACCAAAAAATGGGGTCCTAGGAACCCCCCCTTATGCAGTAAGTGTAAAGGATCTAAGGGATACAAGCTAGCTTTCCTTAACATTATAAGGTACCAACACCAAATCCCAACTGACATCACAATATTCATAATAAAAATAATAATTAACATTGAAAATGACCATCATCTAGACAGTTGCCAAATGGCAGGAGAATGATTTCAAGATGACCGGATCCTAATATCGTCATGACCCAACACGTTCATATTGTATTTGTCATATTTTATATGAAGACCAATATCTTAATTACACCGATCAAATTGATGAGCACTAGCCTTACAGTCCAGTGTTACTTGCTCATTAGTCATTCCACTAAAAAAATGTGCTTAGTGCTCAACTGTCAGTCTTCAGTCTTCTGTCACTAAACATTCCATAGCCATTCATAAACTACCATCACAATTTGTTCACTAAAAACGCTATGAAGGTTTGAGGAAGAAATGGAGCCCAGGTGTACCGTAGTTGGCAAGGCAACTTCTGAGATGATGCCTGTAAGATATACTGCAGGTAACATAATCTAACCATAAATAGAGAGTGACAGTACAAAAATGTCAACACGATGACTAATTAACTCAACCCATCTTAAGCTTTTAAGCTCATAAAGCCATAATTTCCACAGTAATTATACTAGAGAAAGGAAGAGAAAGAGTGAAATGAGAAAGTGAGAGAGGGAGGAAAATTATAAAGGCTGTATGGCATATGCAACTGCAGTGTGCCAACAATTAAAAATTTTCAAACAATTCACTGCATTCCATCTTTGAAATAATTTTTTACTAGTTTAGATATGAATTTTAATTTCCAATTAAAATAATTGTACAGGATTTAAAGAGAAATTATGTTTCCAATAAAGTAAATGCTCCAGGCAATACTTTTTGTAAAGTTCCATCATGTTACTTTTTGTGTAATTGTATAATAAATTCTTTTTCAAATGCACCCCAAAAAACATACACACACTTATTGCTGGAACAAAGTCTGTGTGAGACTCACGTTTTAAGGTGACTAGATAATCGGCATCATTGCTACATATCTCGTGATCGAGTCTATCAATGGTCAACCTGGTTTGGATACCATGAGTAATGTTTAGCCATAGCATTAGCTATGTTGTTGCATTTGATTCAATCACCCAACAAAACAGACATTCATTGTTAGGAAAGTTTTAAGCCTAAATCATTTCAATTGAATTTGTAAAACCATTCTGATGTATCAGATAGCATGTCCAATGTTACATCAAATATTTTTGGCCAAATTTCTTATCAGAATAGCCTCAGATATCTTAGTTAAAGGTGCAACGAGAGATTTCAAATAACAGGTGACCCTGAAAATGTGTAAATTCTGATTTTTGTACAGATGTGAAGCTTTCTATCAAAAATATCCCCATCTGAAAGGATTAAGCTGAGAACTGTTTCTTTGGTTAAAAAAAATGTGAAATTTCTAATTTCGTATAGGAGCAAATACGAAATTCAGCCTATGTTTTCCATTGAAATATAAGCAAATACAAATCACCTTTTGTTTTCATTTTAAGTTATATCTGTAGCTAAAAAACAAGTAGGGAATCTATTGAGTGTCTGATCTATATGAAATCACTACATATCACAGAAAATATGGATGACTCGAAATCTCTCGTTGCACCTTTAAGAGAAGTCATTATGACTAGACATATGAATACACATTCATGCCTATAAAAGTGTTTACAAATTAGAGTACTACTATGCAATAACATTAAATGACCCCTAAATAACCTATGCCCTCTCAGCTATAACCATCCCTTCCTAGAAAAGTTCCACTCATTTCTAAGAGCGATAATTTTCACAAAGTACTAATATTTCAGCTTAAAATTTTCACAACAGGCACAATCCCTGTTCCACACACATTCCACTGGAGCAAAAATTAATAATTCACTACAAAGTGTTTCATTAAAATATGAAGTGATAAAGGTTATCTTAAACTGGTGAACAGGTAAAAACAAAGCAATCAATCAATCAGAAAATTTATGTCCTAGCGCCAACTACATAAAAATGTTCCACGGGCGGCTCAAGCTCAAGAAAGTACTGCTGATAGGCCTCCTGAAATAGATGGCTCTTCAGGGGCTTCTTAAACTGTTCAAAAGTACAATTTTTAATATGGCCAGGTAGTCTATTCCATAATTTAGGAGCATAGGCAGCAAAAGAAACACACCGAGTTCTTGGCTCAACAAGAAAAGTAACATCGGTGGATGATGATCTAAGCTGCCTTTGAGTTACCCAAACTTGAAGCATATCAATGATATCAGACTCCGTGAAGTGCTTTGTACACGAGTGTGAGAATTTTGTAATCAATGCGCTGTTTGATGGGGAGCCAGTGAAGTTCATTTACCAGTTCAGAAGTGATGGAGTCAAACTTGCGCTTATTCCTGAAAATCAATCTTGCGGATGTACGCTGCACATTTTGAAGTTTCTTCTGCAGCTTCTTGCTAATCCCCACCAACAAACTATTACAATAGTCAAGACGAGATGTCATGAGAGAATGAATAGCCATTTTTGTGGCATCTTCCGTGAGCAATTTCCGCACACATCCAATGTTCACAAGATGGAAATTGGCAGCTTTTATCACGCTAGCAATTTGGGCCGACATAGTCATTCCAGTGTCAAACATAACACCCAGATTTCTAATGGGGTCAGATGAAATGGTGACGTTAACACCAGCAACATTCATACTAGTAAGGTTGATCTTGGCAAGTTGTGCACGAGAACCAAATAACAACACTTCCGTCTTCTCTGCGTTTAACTTGAGGAAATTGGCAACCATCCACTCATGAACTTCGGCAATACAAGCTTCAATTCTAGAAACAGCATGAGAAACTCCACTTGGTGTGACTGGGGAGATGGAGACACATATCTGCGTGTCATCCGCATACATTTGAAGCTCCATGCATGCTTATGAATGATGTTACCGAGCGGGAGCACATAAATCAGAAACAGTAGTGGACCAAGACATGATCCCTGCGGGACGGCCCCCAAAACAGAGGACAAAAACAAAGCAAACAGTTTCGCACCCTACACCACCTTATGAATGCTAATGAGTGGTAAACATTATGTTGCCTGGGTTCATTTTACAATAAGAAGTGTCTCAACCATATTCTTAATAAATGTGCAATGAGAGATTTTTCAAATTTAGAACAGGTGTCCCGAAAAAACTGAAATTCTGATTTTGGCACTGGTGCAAAGCTTTATATCAAAAATATCCCGCTCTGACAGGAATTAAGCTGAGAACTGTTTTCTTTGGTACAAAAATTGTGAAATTTCTACAATGTTTGTATAGGCGCAAATACAAATCATCCTATCGTTCTTCTCAAATGAAATATAGCAAAATATACACAAACCATCACCTTGTGTTTTCATTTTAAGTTACTCTTCTGTAGTCAAATAAAAGGCAGAGAACCTATTGACATCTGATCCTATTATGAAATCACTACATTCACCAGAAAAATATGGATGAACTTGAATCGCTCACTTTCACCTTTAAACACTTGAATAGTTTTATTAATGTGCAATTTCAATGCAATATATACCCATGGCCTACTGTCCTTACTCACTGATGTGATATGCATACGTACCAATCAAAAATGCACAGTGACAATGGGACCGATCAACTTTAAACCTGCTCATTGCTCGGGTCCTCAGCTTCCTTATTGCGACCTGTGCAGTGGTTTATGGAAAAGTATCTTGAACAAGAGGTCTTGAATGCTTGCCATAAAACTGGTACAGAACGGTTAAAACATGCTGAAAATGGAACGAAAAAGCTAAATTTGTTACTATTGAAAGCATAAACAGCTGAAATCAGCTAAAAGTCCTAACTTCTCACATGGCCTTTATTGGACAAAGTGTACAACGATGCAAAATAAAAGATTGTTTTTAGCCTCTGCCATGGTATCTATCATTTCATATCAACACATGAGCAATTCGCACTTTCTATTCTGATCTATGTCTGTCCTACAACCACTTAACTGCACACCGTTGTCTTATTTCAACATAAGGCTGTCAACCCTGTTACCATGCATGGTAGATCATAGCAACAGCTAAAAACAAAATCTTATTTCACATACTTTTATACTTATCCAATAAGAATGATGACCAGCTTTTATTGATCATTCTTATTGCCATCTATGAACCTTGATTTGGCTCACTCTGAGCCAACTAATCTAATATCACTATTCCTAGTGCAATGTTTTCAAGCTACACTTACCTGTTTTTTGAAGCAAAAAAACAGTGAACGTAATGCAGACACAGCACAAGCAAGGTCAGGACATGAAGAAAACAAAAAAGATGTATCATTTGAGTAACTTTAGGCTTTTACATGAACACATCTTCAATTCTTTGTGGAGACATCACTTGTTGATTACATTCTTTTTATCGAGTAGGGGTTAGATGATTTATCAGCAGCTCATAATCATTCCGAATTGCATTTAAGTTTACCATGGTAACAAATCGACACAAGATGTGTGGTTCATGGTTTGAGGTATTTTATTAATTGCCTTGTATTATTGGAAGTCCGGTTCATCACCATGGGGGACACTTACTGGTGATCTTGATCTACTACTTTTAAATGCAAATTAGAATCACCGGTATGTTAATATAATTTCAATGGTTTCCCCTAAAGCAGTTGCAGCTCATTGAAACTTTCAAGAAGGACATTTTCATTCACACACAATCTCATTCAATAACAATGAGAGCATCTCACGCTCACCAGCAAGGTTCATAAGGGATCAACTGTATAAAATGTCAAACACTTACTGGGATTTAGCTACTAATTTTATGCAATTAGAATCTCCTTATTTAATAATTTCATGGTGTCCCCTAAAGCAGTTGCAGCTCATTGAAACTTCAAGAAGGACATTTTTATCACAGCAACAATACATTCAATACACGTGAGAGCATCTCACGCTCACCAGCAAGGTTCATAAGTAGTATCAACTGATAATGTTCAAACGTAGCTAACAATCTCTATAATAAAAAAAATACTTGTTAGAGTAAGACTAATAGTAGTCCAACTTTTTGTATGTGTGTTTCACTAATCGATCCCATCCCAAATTCCACCTCTACTCCTCCCTTTGCAAGCCTGTGAATTGGTTTATCTTGCAACTGTTATTTGCATGGAAGAGATAGCTTTGGCAAGGGTTGAAATTGAGATGGTATTTTGTTATAAAGGAAGGAGTGCAGTATAAATAAGACTCACGGTCTGGTAAGCATCACATCCCACAGAGGCTGAAGTTTCAACCCCAGATGCATCTCTGTTTAAGATTCACTTTAAAAACATCCAAACACCACTCTAAGTTTGTTGGGGTGGGGTGTGTGGTATAAACAGTTTTCCTAGTTTAGTGACTTCCCAAGTTACATATTGATTACGATTACTTTAAAAGTTGTTCTCATAAAATACCTACTATTCATCATCACATGACCAGGTAGGCTATGTGCTGATCACTGACTGAGCAAGCTGTGACACCAATTGATTTCCATCATGGAATCTATCCCTAATTTGTCTCTTGTGAGCGAGCGAGCGAGCGAGCGAGTGAGTGATGAGTGAGTGGGTTAGTGAGTGAGTGAGTGCAAATTGAAGTGGTGAGTGTAGTGATAGAGCGAGCGAGTGGGCGAGCCCAATCGAGCACGTGGGTGTGTTGTGTTGTGTATTTATATTTATGATTGTTAAAGAGTAGAGGGAGACGGTGTGTGTCTGTGTGTGTATGTGTGGGTTGTGCACAAATGTGTATGTATACATGTATGGATCTCTTTAATGTTTGATGCATTTGTAGGCTTCCCTGTTAATAAGCATTTGTACACTTTATATGAAATCTACTTTATATGGAATCAGTAATACATATCTATCTTGCCTACTCGTCTTTTCTGAAGTGTAAATGTAAGAAATCAATTTCAGATCACACACCCGATTAACAATGCAATTATACATTGCTATGACTGCTGGTGACATTATTTATTATGTCCACTTCATAGCATGAAAGCATATGCCTTCCATTGAAAATTAACAATGAAAATACTCTTCCACAAAATACATCTTGAAGTGAAATGTGCCTAATATTTTAATAATATTATTTTCACTGACATTCAAAAGTATCTACTACGGTCCTATTCATAAATCATTCATAAACAGTAACTTACATAATATATTGGAAGCTGTATGTTAAACAACACATCTAATTAATTACATGCACCTTAATATCTAAAATGGCCGACTACAACTGATCACTACACAGTATATCACATACGCGCAACATCTAACGTAATCACTGCTTGGCACACTACCAATGGTCACCAATTCTCTTATTTCCTTTAAAATCAAGCAAATGTAGCCGCAGGCTGCTAATTGACTTCTAGGGGAGGAAAAAATCTCTAACATGTTTGAGCCATCAGACTAAAGGCTTAAGGGGTGGATTTGGTCTAACTTGATGGTGTAAATCACTACAACAATTTGCTTACTCTGCTGCAAAATTTTTAAGGAAGGAACTGTTTTTCCGTGTCAGGTTTTCTCTTGTTTTAACAAAATCCCCAGTCAGTCAGACGTATATCTTCTTGTGATGACAGATTGCACATTAAGAGCTTTTGCTACTAGGGTGGAACATTACCGTCAAGGTTATCAAATGGTTAGTTTTGGTTTTTCCCCTATATCCAATTTATTCAATGACTCAGTGAAAAGAAAAAAAGTTTGGTTATGTTTATGCAAGATATAAAGTGAAATCAAACATACCGACGTTTCTAAAATTTAGAAAACAATATCATAATCAACTAAAAACTTCCAAAAGAGCATTCATAATCATATAGTCAGAGAAATTCATAATCATATAGTCAGGGAAATGTTTGAAGTATCCAAAGTAAAAGAACCTAGACTAGAGAGCCAGAGCTTTGTGCCGAAATTTGTTATTCCAGTAAGAGTCAGGAAAAATGTAATTGCCTCTTTGGCTTAGAGCAATCCATTTCCCAACTTGCAGCTGGGCAAATTATCACTTGGCGCAGATTTCTTTCAAGATTCAATTTCTACAAATGGCGGCAATGATGAGGTTATGATCGGTGAAATAAACTGTCTTTGACAAGCAGAGTGCTAGGGCAAGCCTTTCTCAATATCCTCACCAATTTGACATGGCTGTAGCTGAGCACTACATCAAGTCAATACAGCAAACCTATCAAAAGCCAAACCCTCCTCCCCAACATTTTGACCCTGTCCTACTTTTAGTGTGACTCTTACATCCAATCCTAATGTATGAAAACAGGCTTAAAACATCACAATTTAACATTTGTTTATTTTCCCATATTTCTCCCTGGCATCAATCAAGGCATTACCAGCCTGCATGTGTGCACATGACCATTTTCCATATTCTCACAATCCTTAATGCTTATCAAGTATTGAAAAATATAGCAAGAATTTCTTGTCAATTTTCTGACTACATTCACCATTTGCTTTACTATTGGAGGTGGGGCGGGCGATTGGAACACGCACCTTTAAATGAACTCATTTTGATATGCAAATATTTTTTAGTTTTTTGGCCGTTATGTAATGAATTAAAGTCCCTGGTTAGCATTTTTCCAATTTACAGTATCATTAAAATGTCTTCATAATTTACTGCAGTGTTTTGCTCAAACCCCACCAAAGCACCAATTGATGCATTGTGCATTATGTAGTATTGATAAGCCACCATCACAATCTTATTGTTACGTTGTCATTTTATGGAATGCATGTATTTGCTCACCAAACAATCCAATGGATATTTTTGTCTCAAAGCTCTTCAATATAGCCAAAGACACTGACAAATATATACTACCAATCTTAAATTTCTGTATTTTCCCTAATTGATAGAGCAGATGTTGGTACTCAGAATTATGTAAACATATCAAATTTGCTATCCATTTGAGATTGTTTCGCACAAGTTCTCCTTGAACCAAACACTAATGGGTATGTGTATCTCTTCTCTATTCTCAGTTACACTTATGATCTACATGTACTAACCATATGATATTTTTCTTTACTTTAATGTGTTGCCATTACATGGCATATTAACCCTTTAAGTGCTGCAGATGACTAAAGTCGCTCAAACACAATTTTTTTCAAACTTTACAAAAAGGTCAACTTCTGCATTTTCACTGCCATATTTGGAATCAGCATGCAAAATGCATTAAAATGAGTTCAAACAAGCCTAGTCTTACATCAGAGGTTTTTGAGATAGGCCTATGGAATCTACAGGGCTAAAAGGATTTATCATGTCACTTGGTCCATTTCATTTAATCTATTTAATCTCGTAATTCCCAGTTGGTCAAGTCACCACTTAAAAAGGTACTATCAGTAAATTGTTAAATCAAAAAATAAAATAAAAAAATCATCATGCAAAAACCTGATTTTTTTGCATGTTTGTAAAATATCCTATCCTAGAAGTTAATAAGACCAAAACTAATAAAGACATAATCAGATATTTTAGTCATTAATGCCCGTACAGACACTTCCTGCAACACGCAATTGAATGGACTCATACCTTTAATCACTGCTGTTTTCTTCCTTTTCTGTTAACTTTTCAGTTGGAAAAAATAACGTACGAGAATTCCACAGACTTATCCTTCACTTTTCAGCTACTCCTGCAAATTTCAAATATTTTGACCCTTTTGGATATGCAGCCAAAACCTTATTCAAACCAACTTTACTAAAATTATTTTTCAAGTCAGTAGATACTTTGTATTAAGTTTACAACATTCATCTTAGGTAGGATTTCTGTGTCTGTTTTCAGATTATGGTTTGCTGAAAGGAAATGCCCACAATATGTTGTTTTGTGACTCCATGAGCCTCCCTCTAGTATGCTATACGTGTGTGAGCAGAATGTATATGACAAGTTTTACATAATATGATCTGGGCTACTCTTTCAGATACTATGTCAGATATGATTAAATGCTATTCCCACTGAAGTATATACAAACTGGGCATGAAGATGGCTTCACTGCAAGTCAACAAAATGTCAGACTCTCTGAATAAATTATTGCAACTTACAAAATGATTGTACTTGACAATTTACCTTGAGGGCCGTGTATGGCATGATATAAGAATTTCAAGCTGATATTAGACAATTAACAGATTACATGGTACATCATTATCATCTCGGGCAAGAGCTTCACAAATGGATTGGGTTGTGAGGGGTTCTTAAAAGGTGCTAAATTAATAGTATTCAATGCATCTTGTTATATAAACCACTATTATTTTAACACTACTTCTTTAACAGTCCCCCATCTAAATTTTATTCCACTGTAAAATGTTTTGAATTTGGTGTGTTCATCATCCTCCAAGTCAAAAGGCATCAATATTACAATACAAGTAAAATTTGCAAGGGAAATTGAAATTTTGTCTCATTGCAATGTTATTTGTTTTGATTTCTATGTTATTTAAACTATTCATTTTGTGATTTTTTTGTGTCTTTAAAAATAATAAATGCACTAAGGTACCGCCGAATGAGTGCGTTAGTGGAAAAGATAAAAAAAGTCAAAGAAATGGCATCTGTAAAAGATGCTGAAATTCCTATTGATGAAAACAAATCCTGACATCAAGACGTGCCAGCTATTCTATCTACTATGACTTACATCAGGCCATTTGGGTCCTTAAGTTTTGGGTTATTGTCATGTTGATATATTTTTACTTGGGCATGACTGGGTAATTTATATGAGTGAAAAAATGCAGCTATCATTGTGGGTTTGCAGTAATTTACATCAATTTTTAACCCACCTGTATTGAAATGGACAGTCAAGTGTGCAATTATCAACCACTCCCAGTCTTCATGTATTATAATGGGAGATTTCAGAGGGATATTTTGACATCTCTAGAGATTCATTCTTGGATAACAGAGGAGTAGCAAACCGCTCCATTACAGGGCTTTAAAAGGCTTGTATGCGACTGCTCTGTCATCCAGTCACTGCAATTACCATCACCCAAGCCTCATCACTCAGTTTAGGTGCTTGCTCTCAATCCAACTCTTGCATGAAACCTACATTTACATATGCATGTACGCACACATGCATGCACGCGTGTGTACAAACACACACAAATTAACACACATGCATAAACACACACAAACACATGCACAAATTAACACACATGTAACAGTGTAGGCATCATTACCATTTTTTAAAAAGTATCTTCAATCAGGGCAGGAATCAGGGATTACCTACCAAAAAGTACTGCACACCAATTTTTTGGGAAATGTACTTTTACAGCGTGTTTATAGTGGATATTCGGTATATATACGTTACCCGTATCCGCATATATGATTATGAGCTAATTGGCTGGAATGCGTGTTATCCGTAAATTCAGCTGTTTATAGTAAGCGAGATACCGTATATGAGCTCATATACGGTATATCCTGGATGACCTGGGTCGCGTCCGCGCAAAGCATTGTGATCACTTAAACACACATTTGATCATGTTTAATTCTAGTTTATGACATACCATCTCATACTCCCTTATACCCCCCGTGCACTCACGACCGGAGTAAAAGGAGATGTGGTCGGCCCGGAGCCATTGTCCGGGCTCGATAGACGACAAACGGAATGAAGCGTGAAACTAATGTTGCGTAAAGAGTCAACTGAATGGAATGCCCTATCATTCTTCATCGTTGTAGCCCGTTGTAGATGGGCTATGAGCCCGGATGACCATATTATCATCCTGCCACCCCGGTCTTTCATGATCGACTAACTCGTAATAATAATTATTTGCAAATTTTCATTATATCCTCCTTCACCTTGCCGCTAGTATTTGCCTTATCTGTGGCAATGCTCCTCACAACTTCCGATGTATGCGGTATCAATATACCGGTGTGTTTATAGTGCCTCGATATATGGAATATATACTCCAATATCCATCGATTTTGATGGATATTTTTTATCCGCATAATGCTTATACGGTTTCGACTTATACCGTATATTGTCTGTTTATAGTGCTGGTCGAATACGGTAAATTTATACTTGTACGCTATTATACGGATAATTTTCCCCACTATTAAACATGCTGAAAGTGATATGATGGGGAATATATGTGTCTAACTACAAATTTGAAAGTAAATCATTTGCCTGTGGCTTTGACCGTGACTAACAACGTATAGTTGCATTTAGCATTACAGTGCGCTGATACTGTGTACCTCACTGCATATAGTTTACTCCATACTTCAGAATGGACAGAGTGTAGAAGTCCCAATACTATTATGTTGTTGCTTAAAATTTTGAATGAACAAAATTAAAGAATGGGCGTTCACTTCAAAGATGGTTACCAAGTTTTTATTCCAGCAGCTGCATTTCATCAAGACACATACTGGCCACATAAAGATGAATTGTTCGAATCATTGCCAAAAAGTAGGAATTTTCAGCCATTTAAATAAAGTATCACACACACGCTGTGAGAAGACCAATACCAAATGTTAAAATTGTCCCTGATAATTCAAATGGTCCTTTACTCTTTTAATAATTTTCTTATTTTAGATAGGATATTTGACTCAAAATTGCATTTCACAAATGGCTACAAATGTTTTCATTTAGGTTGGATTCCAAGACTCTTATGCAGTTAGCAGATTTGTAAACTCCCTCCCAAAATAGGGGTAAAATTGCCCAATTTTTGGGCTGTATTCTAAAGAGTGAACTTATCTAAATTTTTAAAAATGTATCCCCAGATAGGAATCATAATAGGGATTAGGAACTAGTACCATTCCACATTGTATTTCTTTATATTGTATCATAAAAAAAATGAATGTTGTATTTTCTGGATCCTGGAGTATCCACAAAGAGAATTGTTAACAATGAACATTCTATCTATAAATGCACACTGTTTAAATTATACTCTCTGCAAGTGGAAAAATTTTCTCATCATACTTTAAATGCAGTTTTGTGTCATTTGATTGCTTCTAGTGGTTTAACCCAAACACTGTTCTTGTTTCTCCCGGATGGGTGAATTTGTAAAGGGATAGAAGCTAAAGAATATTGAACATCTTGGGTGGGATTCGAACCAAGGGCCCCCAGCATCCCAGTCCCATCACCAGGGATGGCAAGCAATGAGGTGTCTTGCTGGACCGGCCAGTGATTTTGTGCCCATATGTGTGTTCGTACCATGACGTCATCGCATCTTTTTGGACTTAGTGCCTTTTCTAAAAGCCTTTGCCGTGTTAGGGTTAAGCATGGATAGTGCAGTTTCCAGTAAAATATGCATGAATGTGTGATAATATATCAAATGAATATTGCTTTTTTTCATGCAATTTTGCTGGGATTGCCAGTACAGGTGCATATGCATGCATCCATGTATTGATGCAGGCCCGGCATGCAGGCATGCACATGCAGGCATGCACATGCACACACACATACTCACTCAAGCATGTATACATGCAGAGTAATCGTAATCTCTCACACACAGTATCTCTCCTTCCTCTCTCTCTCTCTCTGTTCACTGTATATGCCTGTCTAAATTGTAATGTTTAGCCATTATAGACAATAGCTAGTTACAACAGCATTTGTCAGCACAGTTTTTACAAACCTAGTAATGAAAATGCTGCAGCAGTTAGTTGGTAGTCACTATGCCTGTACATGTCTGGCTGTGTGGAATTTCAGTATCAAGTAATAATAAATGCATCAATTATTAAACACATACTATGATGAATCACACATTGCAATAATGGTTCGAAAATAGAACATAGTACAATGCCCTTGACTACAACAAAGTGACCGACATTTAATACAGAAAGCATTGCAAAAGAGAAGAAAAATCAAATTTGACATATATGTTGGGTAAATGAAATAATATGATCTGGTTGCCAGATTTTTAAAATACCAAGCGGTATTCTTTGTTCTTTGATTCCATATTGTAAGAGTGATATCTACACGTTAGGGAAGATTACACCAGATTTATTTGGATCAAGATTCCACATTTAATACAAAAACATTGGAAAAAATAGAAGAAATATCCAAATTGGCATAAATGTTTGGTAGAGAAAATTAATATGGCCGACGGTTGTCAGAATTTAATATTAGCAACCTGTATATTTTCCCTTTTGAATCAAATTGTAAAATGGCGCTATTTGCATATTAGGTTAATTTACAATAGATTGATTTAGATCAAGGTTACCATTGAGGATGGTCATCACAGTTACATTACCATAGAGAATCTATGAACAATGTCAATTACACCTAGCATGCCCAGTGACAGAAGCTAGCGGGGAAATGCGCATACAAGATGCTTTCTGTTATGCGTGTTGTCTACAGCCAAGAGACTCAAGCTATCTCAAAAGCATAACTGGAAGGACTACAAAAGCTGACATTTCAGGTGCGTCCAAGTTCAGATCTCAAGAGGTCTCTACGCCTGAGAAGAATTCATCTCTCTTACACAAATTCTAATGTTGTAAGTGTAAGGTTAATGACATTCTTCAGAACAAGGCATTATTTAAAATTACACAGCCAAGTCAAATCTTGCTCCCAAAGCAAAATGGAAAACTAGCGCAGTATTCTCAGCCCATGCCATGGGCTAAAAAATCATGTGTAAAAATAGCCCGAGAATAACCCGCCCTTTTCCGAGGCTTTAGTATTTAGCGGTAGGGAAGAGTGTACTAATCAAGCCTACTAGCTAGCGAGGGTTATACGAGAGCATGTATGGCATACAGGTGAACTCTAGTTCCGACAGGTAATACAAGCGAGCCCTACTACACAATGGCTTGAGTTACACAAAATGCACCAAAAATGTGTCCTCACACTTCAGAATTGCTAAAGAGCACAACACCTTTTCAGACCTGTCAGCACGTAACACCCTACTTAGGTTAGATTATGCCATTCCATTATCCGTTGTTTGTATTGAAATGGAAATTTATTCTATTATTAGTACTACCAATTTAGGGGTAATTACTTGCAGGTTTTAACAAATAAATTCTGATCTGTTTGATAGCTTTCAGTGGTAATGTCAGTAGAAGACATTTCAAATTTGTTAGTTGTTTTTACAATCTTGCTCAAGTTTCATCAAAATTACACAGTGGTAAACATGATTTTTTAAAATACTGTTTCATAATTATAGGATACAAATTCACGATACTAAAAAATGGCACTACAGTTAGGTCGTTGTCAATGATAGTATGTTTGAAATGAAAATCACACATACTCAAGAATGCAATGCAATGAAATGAAATGCATTTCAGTTAGTTAACAACATATAATAAATTCAACTTAATTAGGCATTTAACTATGAAAATATTTTAATGAGTGTCAGTCATTTGCAGCTTTGTCTAAATGACTAAAAAGGAATACTTAGTCATTTTGAAAATGAGAGTGGCCAAAATGATCATAAATGCTGACAAAGGTCTTTAACCTACAGATTGTTTGCTATCTCAAATAACAAACATATTGTGTATTTGCAAAATTGAAGCTTTTCTTGGTTGGCAGCACCCAATGGATCTTTAATTTTAAGTCCTAGTTCAGAAGGTAGTAGGCCCCTAAGGAAATTTTCACAACTCTGATGTGCATTTTCTTGCAATTCGATTCTACAACTCAAGCCGCTGGTATAAAAACCACTCCGGAGTTGTTTTATTACAAAGACACTGTTTCAGGCTTATTCATTTCAGGTGATGTTTAACACATGTAAAAGCAAGACAAACAGTTTTGACCATACTGTGGGCAGTCTATATGCAAAATGTGCCAATGGCCCTTAAAGATACAATCGCATACACACTAATAGAAAACTATTTTCAATACGGAAATCAATTTGGTAAAAAATACAAATTAGGAATAATTTAAAACACAGAAATCCTCCATTATGAGGTAGTAAACCATTCACAGCTGTTTTCATAGTCTGTATTGCAGGCAAGCAATACCAGCATGTCCACATTTCAATTAAGAGAAAGGCTGAGTGTATAATACACTTCGTCTGGCAAAGTCACATGTTTAAAATGACAGGTGTACATAGAATTCCCTGAATATGCTTCAAAGATTGTTCACCTATTTTAAGAGAGAAACCAACACTATGCATCACTTAAAATAAATTCTGCTTGTCTCTAATTCCATAAAGTAACCTCCCTAGCCAAGTAATAGTTTATCTTACTCTCGTATCATAAATACAAATTTGTCCCATATGCATTTCTACATGGCATAAACATGAAACCAAATCGCCAAGAATACATTTAATCTAGTGCAATGCCCTAACTACATGGCAAATGGCATAATCAAATAGCCTGTTACCTGTCCATATTTATTGCTGGCGGACACTAATAATGGTAATGGAGACTGGCTTCATTAGTGCAATATGTCATTGCTATTAGTATGTCAACCTTCTGTGTTGTGACAAGTTGTGCATAACAAATTGCTGTTGTCATTTTGTGAAACTATTCTGTTGAAGTAGGCCAAAATCATCACCAGGCCAAGATGGCTAAGCTTGTTCTCATAAATAGGAAGGTATCATATCCAACAATCAAAATTGCCTACTTTGCACAATTTGAATCTGATATTTAGAGAGGACACACTTGATTTAAATCCCGGATTTAAATGCAGTTTGAGAATAATAAAATCATTACAAAATAGGCTTTAAATTTGGAGATATAAATGTAATTCCTACTGACAAGAATTACATGGTGCCTAAACTTATCTCCTGTAATAGATTGACAAAACTCTATGCACTAGAACTCATGTTCTATCACCTTACAAAGTTTCATTGGAATTCCTCACTTGAAATGGTAGCATATGGACTATCACATTTGAAGGAAATATGCAAATGAGCATATTTTAATTTATTAGTATGAAAATAATGTGACAAAAAATAACAGCACTATAACTTATGCTGTATTACCAAGTTTTGAGTGAATTACTATTAGCCACTGTATTAAAGTAGCAGAAAGAGTAATCACATTTTAAAAACATGCAAATGAGCTAATTAATATTCAGACATTGTGGCATCAAATTACAGTATCAGATCTCATCATTTTCTATCAGCCTACCAAGTTTGAAGTCAACCCATCATTGCAGTAGATGTACAGTGGCCCACCATCCCAGCTACCTGTTAGATCAATCACATACACAGACCCCTTGCTACTCCTGAAGTGCCCTCCTGAATATGCCCAGTCATATTTCCAGATTTTAGAAAAGGGCCCACTTCCATAAGCCTATTATTTTCTTTATGCACATGTTAATAAAAAGAAAACCTAAATTCTCCCAAACTGCACAGATAAAACAAAGAGACCATAACTCTTTACAATTTAAAAAAAATGTTAGTCTTAGTTAGTTCAATTTTCAGTGAGAGTGTTGAGATCAAATTTTACAATTGAGTATGTACAAATCTTTCTTTTTTATTTATTTATTTAAAGCTGCAATCTGCTTGATGAATGCACTGGTATTAAAGAAGCTGCACCATCTCACACTGACAGCATTTACCAAGATTTGATTTTGTCTGCAATTTTGATTTATCAATACCTCCCGAATTGGTAAAATAAATACAAGAAACCATTCACATGAGACAGTGATGCTGAAGTTCCCAAGCGATATGTATAACTTGAACTTGAACTTTTAAGTGCTCCATGGATATGACTTAAGTAAAGACAATGGGCTCCATCTTAAATAAGACATGACATTCTAATTTATTGAGTTTAGCTTAAATTTATGAGCCCAATGGATCTCAAATAGTTCCATTTCAAGGGCCACATCAAATCAATCACAAGGGTAATGAGATTGAAATAAAATAAGACATTTTGTGGCTGCTTTTGGTAATTAGATTTGTGAGATTTGTGAGATCTGCTGCCCTATCCTGGGGTGATTTTATGTATTTAATAGCTTTCCTCAGTAGGGTAGCCATTTGGGGAGCCACTATTACCACAGCAGGTTATTTCTGGTTACCTTCCTGTTCAGTTTGGAATTAATAAAATATTTTAAAGTGTTAGGCATCCACAGGTTCACATCTATCAAATCATGTTTGAATACTGTATGGCAAGTCTTTCTGTAATTTCAAAGTTATGTCATTTTCTGTTTAAATGGTGCCTAATAAAGGAATAAATTGTTTATTTGAAAAACAGTTATTTTTAACAACATATGTTCACAGGAAGCACTGCTGAGTGGTACAAGTTAAAAACTAAGCAAATACAGGAAGAACCCCTGTTGATGAAAGACTTAAGTAGCAACTGTTGTCTGCACAGCAATACATCAAACAACCAATAGAGAAATCCATGGGATGTAAACTTAAAGGTGCAACGAGAGATTTCAAATAACATGTGTCCTGACAAAATGTGATTTTGGCACTGGTGAAAAGCTTTATATCAAAAATACCCCCATCTGAAAGGATTGAGCTGAGAACTGTTTCTTTGGTACAAAAATTGTGAAATTTCTTATTTTGTATAGGAGCAAATACAAAAATCAGCCTATGTTTTCTATTGAAATTTAAGCATGACATAATTCGCCTTTGTTTCCTATTAAGTTATTCTGTAGCCAAATAAAGGTAGGGAATCTATTGAGTGTCTAATCTATATGAAATCACTACATATCACAGATTATATGGATGACTTGAAATCTCTTGTTGCACCTTTAATGTTCCAGACTGGAAACATGTACATTTTTTTCTGATGAATCCTCCTCATGGACAGTGTTTAACCAGATTATTTGATGGAATCAGGCCAGGGATATGCCAAGGGATTGATTGGTAACCATTGCAAATGGGGGTCAACAGCCTTTTGGATTTGCCAGGTTTTAGATTTCAAAGTTCACTTATAGTCCTTTTATCTCAATCACTGTCAATTTCCAAAATACAATGGGCAATTAAGTTTCCACACCCTACCTCGACTAAATTCTTGTGGATTTCTTGGCTTTCAATTCTGGTCACACCACTTTGCAGTATAGAGGACTACTAAGTAGGCTAATTCTTTTAAGATCAACACATCATGTTGAACATTGTCCATGTCGCAGAAATGAGTTTTCTTGGGTCTCAATTCTGGACACACCACTTTGCATAGAGGCCTACTAAGTAGGCTTAATTCTTTTCAGATGAACACATCATGTTGAACATTGTGCATGTCACCACACAAATGAGTTGTGATCAGTTAACCCCTGAGCACTTCCTGCCTTTCATACAGCATTTCTTTCTAATTGGCTAATTACATCATGTACTGTAAAAGTGGAAATTTTCGCGCTACATTAATTTTCGCGCTTTTCACGCGCATCTGAGCTAGCGCGAAATTAAAAACCCGCGAAAATGTTTATTTTGTGTGTAGGTCTATGTAGGATAGCTGAAAAGAGCGAATTTAAAAACAAGCAAAAATGTTAAAAACCACTGAAACGCGAAAAATTACACACGCGAAAATTATCACTTTTACAGTATTCATTTAAATAAACAGCTTCCAAATATATAACAGCTCTAGCCCTCCTCTGAACCAGTATTGCCAAACCCGCGAATTGGTAGCCCAATTGGGCGACTTCAGAAGGCTTACCGTGACGCCCAAATTTTTTGTTGCGATTTCTTGGTTGAATTTTTAATACAGGTTTCTATGGGTTTTCCGGAGCTGCTTGTGACTTTTCAGCGATTTGGGCGACTTTCCAACCCCAATTACCACGATTTGGGAAAATTATTTTTGGCAACCCTGCTCTGAACTACTGCCATTTTTAAAATGATGCTGATTGGTTCAAAAAATCACATAATGCCATTGTGACCAATTAGGAGGTAGCACACAGTGGGCTTAAAACATCAGCAAGCTGTAACCTATTCAGAGATTGTCCTGTGAATTCAAGAAGGTCATAAATGCAATAGCTGCCATTTGTCAGAAATTTCCATCAAACATAGTACATATGCATATGCCAAGTCTTTAGTCAGAAGAGCCACCGATTTAAGGAAAGATAAATTGCGAGTTATCCTAATAGGCCTACATGGCAGCACACAGATGTATGTATCACATAGCAGATATTGCACATTCGACCTTCTTGCTTTCACAGTTTTTCACAGGACAAATAGCCAGGTTAAAAAAACACTGCTGCCTCCATGCCAGAAACAGCCACCTTAAAAATACTACATCACAGGTCTGCCTCCTTGAGAGCCCCAATACACTGACATTTTCTAGTTCACCTATTTCTTGACAACAGCCATTGTCACTTAATCTTTCATCAATTTATTTATAATTTCATGCATAAATCTACAACAGTGTTACATATCACACATGTGTTCACTTGTGTAGCTAATTCTGTGCAAGTCTAATCATGATAAATGCACCAAGCTTATCACAATCAATGCTGATCATTCTCAGTTCACACTCTAAATATTATATACTGCTGTCTTACATATTTTCCCATACAAGTGACTAGGGTGTGACATCTCACACATTTTTACCTCATATATGTCACACCTGATGCCTTGCATTGCATTAGCATTCCTAGTTTTATTTCTCTTACCATCTTCTCTAATGGTGTCATAAAGCTAAGAATAATCCAATACTTCAAAATGGTCAAATTAATCAAGTTAGAAATTACTTTCAAATTTGGAAGATAAAATCATGAAATGAAAGTTACATTTTACAAAGACCCCCTTCTTTCGTAACCATTGATCAGGGACAGCAATTATTCAAAGCAAATGTGTAAATTTATCTTGGGCAGTACGATGGACAAGTTAATAGTACTATTCTGAATTAAGAGTATCGTATTCTCTACTTGATATGAGAGCCTGGCACTTGCATAGGGCCTACAATCACCAGTTTTAATGGTAGAAGCAATAGGCCCTAATGCATTATAATTCAGTAATATTGATGAAAATGGCAATTTTTTCCTCCACCTTAGGAAAGAGATGGATTTGAAGGCTGAATTTTCAGGACGACAATGAGAAAAAATCATGGTCTTTCATCTGATATCAAAATGGATATTACTTCTGGGCAAGTCAGGGGTACCAAATGACGATCGGAACAAGCATCTTTAATTCGCTGATGTAGAGCATGTTAGAATAAGACCATTGCGATAACTTTGGTACGAGCATGGCATATCATAATTTGGAACAGCTGCATGAGCCAAGGCTTGAACCAGCAACCAATGGATACTAACGTGCACTACATCAGTGAATTGTAACGCAAAAGTGGACAGCAAAATTGGGCTAAGTTCATTGACCCTAGAAAGCTGATCTTCACAAGTGCACAATTGACACAAAGTTCACAAATGTTGCAGTGATTGGAAATTTTTTACAAATTTGAAATGTGGACTCAAGTGCAAAAGTTCACTAACCCCTAGCAATGGAACATGACCTTTGACATTAAACTGCATGCAGCTTCAGGTCTACCTTATGACAGTCTGTCATCTTGCCAAGCTTGGATGAGCTCAGACATTTCACTTGTGCAAAATTTACAAATAAAAAGAGCCAGTTATGTGGCTTTGGCGAACAATTTTAAACAGGCTGTCCAACTCCAAATAATGTTAAAAGTCATAAATATTAAAATAGTTTAAAGTAATATTTAGTCCATTGATAAATTCTCTATGGCATAAGTATGATGGTGTGCATACCACGTTGCCATTTTTTTATTATTCTTAAGGCTATGATCTGCTCGTGAGTCGTAACGATAGATAGCATACGAAGTGTGAACTCAATCCATGTTCGCACTCGCTCAATTAAAAAGTGTCGACAAAAAGTGTCAACTATAATCGTGGTCACAATCCCTTGGACTGTTTTTGTCTCAAAATACACACGCATGTCTATGCTATGCATGTTACACCCTTATGCAATTCCCACAAGCACTCTCACGGCACTGCTCGGTGGGAATGTGCGCATTTTTAAAACAGTCCAGTGATTGTGAATCAAAGTTAACTGTTTGACACACTGACACACACATACACATATAGCCAGCCATATGATCTTTCCAATTTAATAAACTGGACAACCTGATAAAACCTGATAAAAAACACCAAAATGCCATTTGTTAAAGCTGAGGTTAAAGCAATAATAACACATTTTTTGAAGAGCACCCCCTATTTGCAACATTTTTTAGTTTTTGCAGTTGTGTTGGTAATTGTCAAGGACTATATACCTGTGAATGGTAGTGCACAAAATAGCATATTTTGTCATAAAAGAAGGGATTTTGTAATTAGAATCAGGGATCCCGATTGTAATTTAACAGCAGCACTGGAAATGCCAAATTTCTGTCCATCCATTATGAAATAGCGCCACCTCTTGACTTGCCTGGAATTGGACGGCTAATGGATGAGCATTCATGAAAATGATGCTATTTTCTGGCCATTTCATATTGGAAGGATGTTTCCAGCAGCTGTTGAATTATTATTGGGATCCCTGATATTAACTATTGTGTGCAAATTTCCTCCTATTGCGACACATAGAGAATTCCAAGGTATAGTTTACTTACCAATTACCAATGCAACTGGGGTTGTGACAATTAGCGACCCTGGGTCACTAGTGACCCTGATGAATTCATCAGACTTGTACGGAATAAACTACAGAATTATGCAGTATTATGCAGTTTATTCCGTACAAGTCTGATGAATTCATCAGTGACCCAGGGTCGCTAATTGTCACAACCCATGCAACTGTGCAAAAATCTATTTTTTTTAAAAAATTGGAGATGCTCTTCAAAAAATTTCTATTAATATTATTGCTTTAACTCAGACCTGTATCTGTAAAAACATCTCAAAAATACAAGTAACAATGCAATTGTTGAATATCCCAGAGTGCTTAACAGAAAAGATGGATTCAGGTGTTAGACTTGGGTTTAACAGTATAACACCTGGATCAATATATAAATCCAGCAGTACTAAGTACTCAGCACAAATTTTGACAGACCTGTAAGGTGTAATTCACCTAGTCACCTATTGTGTGTAACACTGATTTTATTCCTGATGTCATGCAACATTCCATGATAATAAGGCAAAACAACTTATTGGAAACAAAAAAGCAACTAAATAAATGGCACCATCCTTCTTGATCAAATTCACCCAAGTACTTGAGTAGAGAAGATTTGTGAGCACATTAACTACATTTGAATAGAGTGTGAATAATCCCATTAGACTTATGTGAATAATCTTATTGTAATTATGCCAACTCAGTTGAATTCAGTCAATTGACATCCTGTCAATTTTGTGACATTTATTTGCCTGCTATTCACAAGGTGTGAATCCTGATTTATGGTAAAAAGACCTGCTTTCAAAATGGCTCTGGGATGAAAAGGACTATGAATAACAATGCATTAATGGTTTCAATGGGATGGACAAAACAATTTGCTGTCTTTTGTTATTTAACCTAGTTTGCTCTATGTCTGTACACCCACAGTTTAACAATAGTTAGAAATGACATGGAAAATGGAGTAAACATACTTTTAGGTGGTCTGATTTCTTTATAATACTTTCTACTTCATGTTTGAAACAAAGTTGGACAAAATTAACCAATTTTGGTGCTTTTTTAAACATTAATACACTATCAGTTATTTACCCTAAAGAGAAAACATTTCTGAAATCTGCTGCAGTAACTTGAAAGTGAAGGCTAAGTCTGCAGAATTCTTGTAAGTTATTTTTTTTTGCAAATGAAAACTGACAGAAAAGGAAAAAAACAACTGTGCTCAAAGATATGGCTCACCATTCAATTACCATTCTGTACCGACAGTAATTACTAAAAATATCTGATTTTGTCATTGTTAATTTGTAGCACTTTTTTTTGTACTTGTATATACAAAAAGTGCTACAATCACAAAATGCACCTTTACATAACTGGCTTGCCAAATTCAAATAATTACATGTTTGTTTATTTTGATGTAGGTTTTTTTTAAATTGAGTTTTACGTAATAGATTTTACTGATTTTTGCCAAAGTAGATCTTGAGATTAAGCACAATGAGAAAGGACTGTGTAAATACTTAAGGTAGTGATATTACCCTGTTCCATGATGATGAAAATATAAAGCATCTCTTTTATCTTTAACAGTCTATCTTTTTTTAACTTTTGTCACCTCCTCAAAGATCTCATTCAGGCGGCCTCGGAAAGAAGGAAAATGGTTTAGTTCCACTCACTTTGTTTCTGTAATTTGAGGGTGCGAGTTGAAAAATGAGACATTAATGAACTGGTGAGAGCACATTTAAACATAAAAAATTACCTCTACATGCCATGTTTTTACAAATAAGTTTTAATTGTCATTTTAGCTAATAATACTGTTAATTTTGTTGCAGCTTAATTTATAGACCTATATTAATTGTCCATATGAAAGCTTATGTGGGTGCCAGTCCTCTAAACAAATTTAGCTGGGTTAAAAATCTAAAAGGAAAAAATCTGTGTCATTACCACTTAACAATCAGTTTGGATTACAATTCAGTCTGCAACTGATTTGAGTATATAAGGTATATGAAGAAGAAACAGGAGTAATCTTTGAAATGCAGACCTTATTTTGTCCTTTGTTGCTGTGTCCCAAAAGAAATTTAGTCATATATAAGTTAACCATAATATAATGTCTCCTTGGTATAACATATAAAACATAATGTTTAATACTAAAATGGTCAGAATCATCCCCTTACCACCTCAAGATTTTAAAAGTAGTATTGAACAAACTTGAGCTGGCTACCAGCATGCGGTATTATTTGCAGCCCTGTACTGGGGCCGAATTGGCTGTTAGCATCCTTGAGTTGTGGGTTGAACAATTAGAAGCATTTTATGATGATGCCCCTGAGCTGTCCAAGGCTGAAGTGGCATGGAAGGACAACAAGGAAGTATAGAGAACGGACATCTGTTGAGATACATCAAGCATCACTGATCAGCTGGCTGGGGGATCAGGGTGAGAATCCACAGGGCTTACTTCATCCTTCATACTCTATAATATGATTGGTAGGTATAGCAGCTATGGTTCTTTCTGTGTAAGCTAGTGAGATGTAATTTGAAGATGATGGCAAGGGAATACAACTTAAATGACATGCCTCTGTCTTAACTGATAATCAACAAGTAAATTAGTTAATTTTTGCAAGGTGTAATAATTTACATGTTTCATGGTAAGCAATCATCACTGTGTCAAAAGAGTCAGTACCATACTCTTGACTGACTTTTTACCAAAGTACCCATTTAATTCAGAAAGTTTTAAGAAACACTTTAAAGGAGGATGGCCCGATTTAAGTATATGAAGTTTTCATCTTGATAGAATGGACTTCACCCCAAAACTCCCATCTGTAAATTTTCGCACCGATATCTGAGTCCGTTTTGATGTGAGACCTAAAAACGTGATTTTGTAAGCCCAATAGAGTGCTGTGTAAAACTAATATTGGTCGACAAAAATGGGGCATAATTTCGCTCATAACATCCAAACTAAACATCCTTTAGCCCTAAGATTTCATAGGGAAATGAGAAAAATAGTAGCTTTCTTCTGATACCAAAATTTTGACCATTTCCAGTAAAACTTGGGGTCCCTGGGGACGAGGCTATTAGCGATCCGGCCATGGACCTTTAAAGTTAATTCTTCAGTTGTGTACCCATGCCCGTGTCTATTTTACTTATTTTCCCCCACCCTACCAAACCATACTTCAAATCCACACCAAAGCGCAACACTTTTCTCTTGCTTTTCCTCCTTTACAATGACCTACAGAGACCCCAAAGGTTTCTATTATTATGCAACAGAACAAGATATAAAACAATACCTCTTGGAAAGTACACTTGATTGTTAGAAATGATGTGCACAGGGAAAAAACAAATGGAAAAACAAGCAGCAAAGGTGTGGGAATTGTAGTGCTGAGATGAATGACAAAGCGGCTTTGAGTGGAAAGAACACCTTGAGACTCTTCACACTTCAAATTCCCGACAGGGAAAAATATCTGTGTGTAGAATGAATGTGCCATCCATAAGCTGTAATTAGCCAGCTCTCACCAGGGACTTAATGAAGATTAACATTGATGTATGGTCAGGAAGCAATAGGAGACAGACTACTTCCCTTGCCTCCCAATGCCTATGTACATGCCTGTGAATATATTCTGACATTTTTGTCAGTCTAATGAAATGAAATAAATAGACCTAAATGTCACCTGCTTTGCCATAAGCCTGACCAACAAAGACAATACCACATTGAATGGCTTTGCCAGATGGAAAAATAATTAGTCAATGCAGTCAAGGATTGTTTTTCACATCTTTTCTTAAATTATATCAATTGCTGTCAGAAATGCAGGGGAACTGAGTTATACAAAAATAGAGTGTCAGTAGCAACCAGAATTGTGAGTAGTAGCTATCTTTGGCAAAACACAATAGTTGGGTCATTTGGGCCAATACCTTTTTTTAATCCTTGTAACAAGAGGAATACTTTGGTTACCTTTTTACAGCAGTCCAAGCATTTTTCATTTTTTACCCCTGTATTATGAATTTTCTCCCTCCTAGATTCCGCCCACACTTTCACGAGGGGCACCCCCGCTAAATTTGTTCATTAACCTTCATAGAAGACAAATCCACTGAGAAATGATGCTCTGCTCTCCACAGACACAGAATTCCTCCAAATGAGCCAACTACAAAGCACTATGAATCACCATCATATCTCTGAATGACCCTGTGCAACAATGACATGTGATCACAAAAGGACATATCATGTGACCCTTTAAAATTGTTATTCACAATCTCTTAAATGAGACACACACCAAAACATTGCCTACACACTTTCTGAATTTCAGATTACAACTGCCAAAATGGAGAGAAACTTATGAAATACCCTGTAATTATCATCAAAGGAGAATATACAATAGTATAACATTGTGAAATATCAAATGTGTTATGCAACAAAAGTAAAACAGGCTTCTACATCTTGTTAGTGACATCCACTGTTCAAAACATCCAATATTCAGGAAACCTTGAGGGTCTGCCACATACAATAATAATATGCTGCCAAATGAACAAACTTAAGTAAAGTTTGCAATGATTCCTAGTCATCGCACAGCAATCTCTGTCACACTGTACTAGGAGATGTCTCCGTTTTGTTTAATTTCATAACAAATTCTAGCTATTTGGACAAGTTGAATGATTCTCATACAATGTACAAATTGTTCCATGTATGAAATCCCATGATGTATCAGACCTTCATGTAGTCTCTTCCTCAAGATGAAATACATATACTCTAGAGCACTTGTACATGAAAAAAGAGGGTTATTATAATGGATACTGTATCTGAGTAAGAAACTAACCTTCACAGTCTGTTGCATATGGCCCCATGGATTGCGGGACTCTTTTGGCAAAAGCTAACTAGTTACCAATAGAATAGGGTTACTACAAAAACAATCAGATACATCACTGATGGTTGTGTCTCAATTTCATAATATTAGCAGGATTTGTTGAAACAGTATTGCACAGCACTGAATGGCCTCTATTGTGAACTGCAAAGAATTGTATAGCCGAATTTCTTGACTGTGTCCTTCAAAACTTCATTTACACTATTTGAAAACTACTTCAAAAATACAGACAAGCTGGCTTTGAAATGGCCATTTGAGCAAGGTTCACTTTGCCAACTCTCACAAATGAGCATGGTGAACAGAGACCGGCTATATAATGAAAAGTTATACAAATTTCAGAAGGTATCACTCATTTTCGTAATGTGCAAAATCAGTGATTTCCCATGCTTGTATAATGATGTTATATGCAGGTTGATGTCAAAATGGGATAAAGAGATGGAGAACACTCATAGCTATATGTCTACATGTATAAATAATACAGAATAGCCTACATTGGCATTTTAAACACTCATTTTGTGCAGTTATGACCAAAACAAGAACATTCCTGAGTTATTTATAAATTGAAGGTGCATGTTCCGATCGTCTTTGGGACCCCCCTGAATTACCCGGAAGTAGTATCGATTTTGATATCAGATGAAAGGTTGTATTTTTCTCATTATCGTCCTGAAATTTGAGCCCTCAAATTGATTTCATTCCCCAGATATGAACAAAAAACTGCTGTTTTAATGGTTTTAAACCATCAATATTAGCACAGTATTGAATAGGGCTTTGCAATATGAATTATTGCTTCTACCATCAAAACCACAAGTTTGTTTTCCACAGTACTTGATGGGGCATATGTGCAAGTGCCAGGCTCTCATATCAAGTAGAGAACACAATAGGCATAAATCGGAACAGGCACCTTTAAGGGGAAAATGTCAACTATTTTTGTTATATTTATTTGAAATTATCTTAAATTAATGCATTATCTGTAGGTACCAAAATTTACTCATTCTTAAATGTGTTCAAGACTACATGGAGGGTGTGTGTACTGATTATCGACTTGTCTTATAGTTTAACCTCA
This sequence comes from Ophioderma brevispina, assembly GCA_023653785.1. Classification (NCBI taxonomy): domain Eukaryota; kingdom Metazoa; phylum Echinodermata; class Ophiuroidea; order Amphilepidida; family Ophiodermatidae; genus Ophioderma; species Ophioderma brevispina. Next base: position 127,156 of record JAMKCH010000337.1, read on the forward strand.
ATGCACAATTCTTTACACCCTTTAATTAACTTGAATTAGCATGGTTGTAATTTGAGTGTGACAAATTCTTTATTAAGTAATTCAGATATCACTATACAAATACAAGAAATTTACAGTGTATCTATCACCTAAGTTCATTTATTACAATCTTCAATCATCAGAAACTTTGTAACAACATGACACAACTGGGTGATTCTTCGCTAAGTGTCTACTTTTGGCTTTAAAAAAAATTAGAAAAAAAGTTTTTCAAATCATAATTTTTTTTCTTGGAATGTGTTCACAATAGTGCACAAGTACTAGAATGAGCACTCGGCGCGATCTTTAGAGCCTTCAAATAATTTTATGCGACATCTAATTTTCAGTGTTGTAGCATAGGGAAAACCATTAAAAGTCATTTCCGTAACACTATTTGTTACGGAAATGACAATCAGACAGTAAATGTCAAGCTGAGTAAATTCTACTACGTATCCTCAATATCTGAACAAAAATGAAGAACCATTGAGGGAGGATCTTTCAAATGGAGAAAACCAGATTGATTATGACTCATATTTTATTGCCAATATGAACAGGTGAAAGTGTCAAGAAATCATTTCCGTAACGGTAAAAAGTTACGGAAATGACCGTTACGGAAATGATGGTTCAAACATTTAGACAAGTATAACGTCTCCCGAGGGCGATGCCTAGCGTGACTGTTTATATATTAGGGTACAGGTCACAATTCTGTTTGCACTGCCAATCAAAATGGACATTACATTCCTATATTTATAGTGTTATACAGCGTTACGGAAATGACGCTGAATAAAGGTACTCTCCCTCATTTTTGCAAAAGTCTGTATTTTGGTGGATATTCATCAGAGATACCGGAGATAAATGATGTGTGCCAAGTAGCCAATTCGTGCAGGTGCTTATTGACCAGGTTAATTTTTGGATTCAGTGTTTTCAATTTTATAGACTGCCCTTCAAAATGTTTGTTACGGAAATGACTCAAATCCAGGGACAGACTTTTTTGAACAAAAATGGTAAAATTTAGGATTTAATTGATGCATTATGGCATTATTTGATAGATGGGATATGTTCAATCAGTAAATACTTAGTGATCAAGAGTATTTCCAAAAAGAAAAATTTTACTACCAAATAAATAATGACAATTGTAATTTTAAGCGTAACCATAGGGACATAGGGTTTTCGGGGGGTTTGCATCAAACATTAGGAAAAGAACAACATTTAACTTTGTTTATCAAGGTTTTTATATTTTTTTATAATAAAGATCATATTTATCAAGACAAAACCACAAAATAAATATTTCAGAATTGTAATTTTTTTCATTTATAGTGAGTTAAAGTAGCGGGACACGAAAGTAGACACTTAGCGAAGAATCACCCAACTACTGTTTGACCCATGTATTCAGTGTAATGTCTCCAACTCTTAATATGCAATACACAGCAACCAAGACTCAGTTAACTAGGCAAAACAAAGTCATCACCATGATCACTAGATGACAAGCCTACCCAACGTCTTCACACATTCCATCCATGTTTCTTCACTGAAGTGTTTTTCTTAGCTGGTAAATACCATTCCATAGCCTTAGGTTTGGCAATTATCATAATGAAGAGTGGTAAGTCTTCAGAGGCAGTGGTGGCACCAAGGAGGGTATAAAGAAAATTATGACCAGAATTAAGCCTAGTTTGCACTAATTTCATGATTAGTTCCCCTCAGAAATTTGTGCCCCCCCCCCCTCCCCCAAAAGAGTTTATGCTGTCAGTTTAGAGTGACCTGCCTGAAAACCATAATATTTGACTTGTCTTTTAGTCTAATCTCAAGGCACAGTTCTTTGAACTTAAGGATAACTCTTATTCCATAGCTTCTGGAACATTATTATACAACAATACAGGTGCTGTTACAAAATATCTGACTGCTGCAATATAGCTGTGAATATCCCCAATCTGTTGAATATATGCATTCAAGTGTGTAGTTACTGTATTATCCTAAACAATGTTCTGGAAATCTACAAAAAATCATGTACTGCAAGTAAACTTGCATCATCCCCCTGGCAAGATGGCAGTCTGGAACGTGACCTCAGATGACCTTTGACCTTGGTCTATGACCTTTGACATCATCCACATATGAAGGAAACCCTATTGCACCTTAAACCCAAGTCTGATTTAAATTGGACTTCCAACTTTTTGAAGAAGACCTGAAAAACAAAAACCTAACCAAACTGGAACACACATACATACACATACAACATGAGCTCAGATGACCTTTGACCTTGGTCTATGACCTTTGACATCATCCACATAATATGAAGGAACCCCTACTGCACCTAAACCCCAACTCATGTTTAAATCGGACTTTTTTAAGAAGACCTGAAAAGCGAAAACCTAACCAAACTGGAGCACACACATCCCGGACACACATAACAGGCATTCATGCCCTCGCAATGGCCCTCTCTGCTTTTCAAGCCAGGGGGATAATAAAAAGAAGTTAACATAATGCACTCTTAATTTTAAAAGTAGGGTCTCAAAAGTGGGGTCTCAAAAGTAGGGTCACAAATTGTACCAACCCGGAAAACATTCAAGACTAATGAACTATAGTCACAAGATGCAAGTTTGAAGCCATTAAAACATTGTGGAAAGCTTCTTGCAAATGCAGTAAAAAACTATCTAATAGAAAACACTGTCATCACAGAGCCTCCTGAATGGAGGAGGTCAATTTCACTTCTGCAAGTCCATAGCCTAAAGCATCTCAGTCTACCACTAACAAATGATTACAATGATCTACCATGATGGTGATGACATATGGTATGGGAGCTTATGGGCAAGCAGTGGCCAATACACCTGCAGCAAAGGACCCTCAGAGAGGGCCTAGGCCTAATTTGTGTGTACACATAAGAAATACAAAATGACCGGCAGGTCAGGTTCATCTATTTTTAAATGTTGTGAGTTGCAGGCACTTCAATATTCTCTACCCAAATGAAATGTATGGAATTTTTTTCTAAATGCAAACAAACCATTGCAAGCCAGAGTCAGAAGTTGTCAACAATGTGGTGCACACTCAAAACATTTCACCCTACAGTCAAACAGAATCACTGTGCTGTGTCTTGCATTCTTATCTTAATTATCTTGTCAAAACTGGGATGGTATTCCAAACATTGTGAAAAAAGCCTGAAAGTATGATCATGTGGCAGATGTGCATGCAAACACTTTTGACTAGGTATGCAGTAAAAATGATCTTATGCTGTTTTCTAGTCAAATTTTGGCTGGAAAACAAGTCAATTTGCCCAGAATCTTGTCAAATATGACTATATTTTGGTAGATTTTACCAGATTTTCCAGTCAAATTTAAGTAGAAAGCAGTTTAAAATCATATTGTAGCTATTTGACAAGGCATTTTTAAGAGTGTGGTGGCTTGCCTTTCCCTGGGTACACGAGGATCCCCCTGTTCGTATCCACACTTAACCACCCACCTTTCTCTTGATTCCCTTCCTTATTACTCCCTTCTCTCCTTGGATGTAGGCATAGATGAGAAGGGAGTTAGGGTTAGATGAAAGTAGTTCAGAGGGTAAAGTCTCTTTGCCAGTCCATTACAGCCTATTACTATCAATTCAGGTTCTAAAATATTGGTAAAAATGCTAGTGTTGATGATCAGTTTAATATGATTTTTCTATATCTACTATCAACAATATGAAAAATCCATTCTTAATACCTACCACATGATACCTTTGCCATAAGATCTTATGATAACCAAATTAATTTTTAAAACTTTACCTTTGGGGAAATGAGAATGCCTCAAGTTGTAGCATAGTAGCAGCATGACCTACATCAGTAGTTTGAAATTGATCTTGATCATTTGAACCTTACTACTAAGCAAAGTACATTGTGTCACTGCCAAGGCTAAGCTGTAACATGTGGGTACAGTAGGGGGGACGTGAGCTCTGTAGGAGTCAAGTATAGACAACAAAGAGGAACCACAGTATGATGAATGCATTAAGACACCCATTTGGTTTCAATTCCCTTGAGAGAGGCCTACAACAACCAGGTGTATTAACATTGGACTTGGAATGATAACCTACCTGGTGACCCTAGCCCTGGGCAAATTTACTCATTTCTTGGGATTGTAAAACTGAAGTGAGATAAGTGATCTTTCAGAAGCTATTTACCAATGAGGATAGCAGAGATACACAATGACGTTGCTGCACAGCAATTTAAAGTATATTTTGACACACAAACTATACAGTATTGTACTCCTGCAATGTCCAGTGTACCCATGACACCACCACTGTAGAGTTAACAAATGCAATTTAAGCTAATTAGAAACAGTTGAATTCTATAAAGGAAGTTGTAAATGAGAAATATAAAAAAATACAGCAAGTAAACTTGCGTCATCCCCCTGGCAAGATGGCAGTCTGGAACATTACCTCAGATGGCCTTTGACATTGGTCCATGACCTTTGACATCCTCCACATATGAAGGAACCTCTATTGCACCTTAACCCCAAGTCTGGTTTAAACAGACTTCAACTTTTCTTTGAAGACCTGAAAAATGAAAACCTAACCAAACTGAACACACATACATACATATGAAAACCTAACCAAACTGGAACACACATACACACACACATATATGTACAAACAGAGATGCGCGCTATCACAAAATCCCCCTGCTGCCCAGCAAGGGCGATGAAAACATTGAATTACATCATTTACACACTTATAACTTGTTTTTCTTGTACAATATTTTTGTCAGTCACATTGTCCACACTCTTCAGTTGGGTACACAGTATTTTCAGTTCTACCTGACCAATAACGCGCCCGTGTACGCGCATGCGCTGTAACCTGTTGGCCTGGAAACGGTACATCGTTCTATGCAAATGCTGAATATATGAATAAATTGGTACACCACGCTATGGAAATCAAGGAATATATGAATAAATTGGTACACCACGCTATGGAAATAAGTACGCACTGCGCGGGAAAAGATGGTTACGGCTTTTGAGCTGGCGTTTGCTATCTAGTGTTATAAATAGAAATCAGTGTCTTTAACCCAATTTCGCGATGCTTTACGGCTTAAATACAACAAGAAAGGACTGCCACCACCCAGTGACAACAATCGAACAACCCGTTGAACGCAACGATCATACGCAACGAGACGCAACGTAGGCAGGCGCGCGCGAAAGTAGCAAAACGCGGTATGACGCGAGCGCTTCAACCTAAAAATAACTTCAATACGCAGCGCGTACTACCTGGGTTCAATTAAACGAATTAAACCCGGGCATCAACCAATGAAATTGCTTACATTTTCACAGATGTTTAAGAATAAATAATACATGAGTGGCTCTTTGATTACTAGTGGTGTAATAAGAAAGGAATTTGTGAGTTGACATGCTGTGTGTGGTCATGTTCATTGATGTGGAATCATACATGGCAAATATAAGCACTGAGTCGCCAAGAACATTTAAAGCAGGAATCGTTTATTAATCAATGAAATCTGAAGTCTGCACACCAATGTCTGATAAAAGCTAACTGAAATTTGCAACTAAGATATATGAATTAGTTTTTAGGCATCCTTATATTGTGTTATATGTCATATGAACTGTGTTAAATGTGAGGTACTACAAATCTTCAATAATGCATCATTATCCAAATATAACCAAGTCTGTTGATTTTTTTCAGAACTATGGCAGCTTATCTCCATATTCCTTTAGAGTTTTGCCAAATTTAAAAATTACAAAATAAACCCAAGTACAAATTGTGCCCATTTACTTTTTACTTTGTAGGACACTTTACCTAATTCATCTATCGGATTATCAATGATTAATTACGTACAGTACCATATAAAGAAATATTTTTGGGTTTTAATGACATTGAAATTGTCCATTGTGTGCTCAACAAGCTAATTGAGACACAAAGGCTGAAAAACCCACAAATCTTTTTTTGTCTCATGAAAAATCTCCTCTTTTAGATACAGATATAGAAAAAGGTTTCACTTGCCACCTTAAATGTTTTCAACTAGTGCCTACCTGTTATTCTCAAGTAAGAGGGTAATGGTTTGCATTGCCCCTTGGAAGTAGTAATAGTAATAGAGTATTATAGTGAATTAAAGCGCATAAAATACTAAGAAATAAAGGTAAGATGTTCATGAGTATGGAGAGAGGAGAAGAAGAATAATGTGTTCGAGGCAAGTAAAAAACATGAAGAATGGGCGAGGCGAAGCCGAGACCCATTATTCAAATTGTTTTTACTGCACGAGGACACAATTATTCGACATTTAAAACAGAACATCGTCACCCTTTATTCTATTCTATTACCGTAAGAAGTAAATAATACAAGAAAAAACTGGCCAATTCTTACTAAAAACGTAACATCCCCGTTGTTTACGTCTTTAAGCGCGCGCTTTGTCTTCACCGCGTAAATTGTTAGCGTGTGCGCTTATAGTGATGGCGGAACGCGCCGAAAAGAATGTGCGCTTTGGATCACGCATCTAGGCGTAATGGAACAATTAGTGCAGAATGATGGGCAGTTGTATGAGGTAAACAACCAAATCGAAGAGCGCGGCTTTTGAATAACTGGGCAGTGAGGTATGGTAAGCGCAATAATGCATCATGATGTCATCCTCTCTAATGCTTTTTACCTTCCTCCAGTCAGTGATATTGGTGTGGTCACATCACCAGCATTGATTCAAAGTACTGGTGTACACATGTGCACATACAAAAGTGGTGTGTAAACACACATACACACACAAAAAAAAAACAACAATGTCTAAATGCATTGACATCACTGATTCGAGGAAGGCAACAATAACAAGTGTTAGTGCAATGTTGCATTAATTAATCCTAACACCACATCGGTTTCTAGCCTATCTTTCGGGAGGGACTGAAGGAATTAGGGAAGAGGGGAAGAAGAAAAGTCGCAAACTCGGGTGGAACTCGAACCCAGGGTCCTTCGGGCCCCCAGTCCCATGACCCGGGATATCACCCTACGATGGCGTTGTTGGCCCGGCCAGCAATTTCGTGCCCATATGAGTCTTGGTTTGATGACATCATTACTATGCATCCTGGACTGCATTTTTCTCACTCAGTGTTGTGGGATTTTGTGAGATTTAGTTGTGTTAGGGTTTTAAACAATTGGAGTTGATTAATGAGAAATTGATCAAGTTAGTTAATTATGTTAGAAATGAAATGTAACACAATACCGCAATAGTGCTTATCACAGGCTAGCACCTCACCAAGATTGATTAAGTTATGACATTGGGAGCTATAGTCAATTAAAGGTGCTTGTTCTGATTTATGTGTATTGTGTTCTCTACTTGATATGAGAGCCTGACACTTGCACATACTCCCCATCAAGTACCGTGGGAAACAAACTTGCGGTTTTGATGGTAGACGCAATAATGCATGTTGCAAAGCCCTATTCAATACTGTGCTAATATTGATGGTTAACCACTAAAACGGTGGTTTTTTGTTTATATCTTGGGAATGAAATGGATTTGAGGCTCAAATTTCAGGACGACAATGAGAAAAATACGGCCTTTCATCTGATATCAAAATCGATACTACTTCCGGGTAAATCAGGGGGGTCCCAAAGACGATCGGAACACGCACCTTTAAAAAGAAATTAATATGTATGCAAATAGATTGATGAAAATAAAATGAACTACCAGTATATTGAAGCAAAAAGGTGGCCAAAAAATCTGAGAGCTTGACAGGCCCAACTACATGTTAGGCCATACACCCCTCACCCTGTAATACCCTGCAATACCATGCACTATCGGATTTTCTGTAACTCAGAAGATTATTACTTTTCACTTACATTTCTTTTTTAGTTCCATGAAATAACATTGTAGCAAAAGGCAATATTGCATTTGCTTACAGAGACAAGACCATGATGCACTTTATTTGATTTGTAAATGACCTTTTGACAACAAAATATGGAATAAGGTCAAATGATCACGCTAAAATACCATCAGTGGGTATCAACCAGCTTACTTTCTTACTGGCTAAATGCCGTAAGTTCGGTAGAAACATGCTATATTTATATTTCCAACTGAAGGGTGCAGGGCTGCATATCTGGAATATCAGATATTGTGCTTAATTTCCCATTCACATCAATAAATTTACTCAATCCTCCAAATATGCAAACATCATTTCAATTACAGTTAGGTATATGAAAAGTAAAACACAAAATGTTTCATGGAAAGGTCCTCTATGACAGCAGATGTTTTTCTTATAAAAATATTGCAGTGTTATTGTCATTTGCAAAATAACATTACAGTTAAATGCACTCTTGCTTGTTGTTTCCTTCATACTAAATCTACACAATTTTATTTGACAATAAATGAGAGGAAAACATAAGGATGGGATAATCATAACCCAGGACATCATCTCTTTGCTGACATTTGATGACACAGAACAAATGCCTCAGACAATCTGAAGGGAAGATTTGCACACCAACATATTATAAAACTTTGCATAAAATGAAGGATGTTCGATAGAATTTTAAGTTATCAAGCATATGGTTGATTGTAGTAATTTGAGTTTAATTCTCTGTATTTCAAAACTTGGCTACTTATCTTTTTTTTTCAATCAGATGTTGCTTTTCATAAACATGAATTTTTACCACATCAAACTTATCATGAAATGTTAATTCATATGGCTGGTTTAATAAAAATGTTTTAAAAGAGAAGTTCAGATTGTTCCTTTAACTTGAGGCAACTCAGTCCAACATTATAGACATGAGTTAATGGTTCTGTCTCGTACAAAAAAACACTGCATGAAAAGATTTTTATGCTATATTCCAAAGATAATTGCCACACATCTTATCACCATTATTATTATTTGTATTATTTATCAAATGCTATTATAAGATAATCTCATCTTATGCCTATAAGAGGATAATATTATAAATAAGGTTGCAAATATAATGGTGGATGACTAAACTTTACAAATATCATTAGCATAAAGAAGATGTTACATATTTTATTCTTTTGTAACAAGTATGTAGTAACTTGCAAGCACATTGTATTAGAGTTATTTTATTGCTTTAGATTGGGATTATATTGAAAGAAAAATTTAACATAAAATGTGAAGCCTTGGCCTGCCTAGTGTTTGGGGATATATTAAATTATAAACCATCACATCCATCATTTGCCTAGCTTTCAATGTAAAGGTTTCTGTCACATGCATCCAGCTCTGTGCCATGTAGTTGTTGTGTCTAAATAAATGTTTTGCAGTTTGTTTTTATGTCATACATTCCTTGAATATATTAGTTTTGTGAATAGGGTCAAGAGCCCTTGAAGGTATTCAGAGTTTTTTATTTGATTTGTTGGATAGAGCTCAACTTTCACAAGAAGGAAAGGAAGATGCACTTGAATTTAGTTGTAATTTAGTCACACTGAAATTTGTATTTTTTTTTGTATATGCCAATTCAAAGATAATCCATTGTTAAGTATTTTAATATCTCTGAACACACACTTGCCAGAGCATCTTTTGTTTTTGTTCATGTGAAGATATTCCATTTTTTCTGTCAGACCTTAAATTGTGATCTTATATTTAAATCGCATCTATTCTTGGTAGTAGTAAATGCCCTAGCAATCTAGCCAAATAATGTCTTCTACAATGGCACCTGAGATATTCCACTTCACTGACATTTTACTTCAATTTTCTTAAATGATACTCCAAGCTGCTTTATCACAGTCTAAAGTAAGCCCTTGTTGTCAGAATTACATTAGATGAGAAAAGCTCAAGAACATGCCATCCAATTTAATTTCTTCTCCAAGTTGCATCTGATCAAAAATGCCAAATCAATGTGACATTCAATCCATAAAATTGACTATCGCTACTATTTTAAGGAATTCCGCTCTGTTCTTTGCTGTCTCCTCTGCAAAATGCAACTATGTCTGAGCATCTTTCAGTAAGTTAACCAACAAACAGAATTTGGTCTACTTGTGCAGACACAAACAACCAATACTATTCCAACATCTTATTTTGATCATTTTCAAGATGATTTCTTGCATTAAAAATCCAATGCACTGGGCAGTCAAGGGGAAACGTAATCCCTGTTCGGATCTGTGGCAAGATTGAATGTCCCGCAATATTGCATATTTATGATTACAGTGTATGGTGTTGGAGTGTAGAATTTTGATTCTATTCCACAGATCCATATTGACGATGCATTTACCAGCAAATTGTGTTTAAAGTCTATAGGTAGTCAAGGGGAACAATGTGCTAACAACTGTGATCCTTTAATGCCAAATATATTGCTATTCCCACTTATGTGATAGCGAACAATATTCTATAACATGTATACTATTTTTGTTGATGTTAATGTTTGAAACAGCTTTTACACTAGCAGAGCTCTATTTGTGGGGGAAGCAAACAAAATATTTGTAGAAACAGATGCATTTTTTCTTGTGGTGAGATTGGTTTAGCTGTAGCTAATCAAAGTGTCTTGCCTTCTTGTATAAGTAGATGTAAAATGTAATTTTTTGGCTTTTTTTACTTGAAAGTTAATTAGACCATCATTTTAAGGCACAGTCTTTCATTTCAGAGCAAAATCAAAGTTTTATAATGAGAGTGCAAGATGGTTGTAAGTGCAATAGCTGCCATTGTCAGAAATTCTCATGAAACATACTATTATTGATAGGACTGGTCATTGGTATTGAAATGGTTCTTCAGGTGACACAATCACCTGTAGAACCATTTTGAGAGCCACTGACTCAAGGAAAGGCAAGTTCAGTGTCATCCTAATACATGGCAGAACACAGATGTATCACATGGCAGCTATTGCATTTATGACCTTCTTGTATTCACACAATGATTTTGTTTTGTCTTATATCTCCAACAATCACACATCATGCTTTAAAGCCAGTTTATCAGTAAGTCTTGTGTCCAGCAATCACAGCCATGGGACAAACACATTAATTTTATTCCTGTGATTAAATTCTGCATTCACATTTACCATAACTTGACCTCACTGTTGACCTGATGAAGTCTGAATACATGTGGTAACATTCTAACTCCTACTACCTATAACAAGGTCACAGACCTGGTAAATAGTCAACAAAATATTTCTTCAATGTTAACATTTTGCACATGGCAGACCTAATTCAGCATGGCAAGTGTTGAGAACATGTAGTTCAATGGGAGGTAGTCTGAAAGTTCCACCTGCTACCCTTCCCTGGCAGTCACTTCACCATAACTATGTTGATCCATCATTTCAGGTTCACATATTTTAAAGTGCAGGCAGAGGTAACTCATACTACACACAGGTTTACATCCATACCCAGCCAGAGTTCCTCCTCCATTACCCTATGCTGTGCTCCATTAACATCACAACCTACCGACTGTCCAATCTGAAACCAGTGCCTTCAAAGGATACCGACCTACAGCCACTCCTTTGTCCCGCTCAGCTCACACCATTCACATTTATCATGGTTCACAAACACTCTCAGTTCAAGGTGCTAACAGATTATGTTGCTATAAGCCTTTTCAATTCCATGCATTGTTTTAAATTAGTAAAGGCTGCTACTGTACCAAAAATGATGAGCAATAAATCAACATATTAGCCACTGACCTTCTATGACAGAATGCTTAACACCTTTGGCAAAATATAATAGACATGTTTTTTACATGCATGCCTCTGTATAATTTGTTGGGCTTTGAACTCATTTGTTAAAATGTACTATATATTGCACAGCTCAGTAATTGAATATAGGTACTTCTTGCGAGGTATTAATTGCTTCCAAAACCAGCTTTTTCTAGATAAAGCTTCCAAATAGCTTATTGCATGACATTAAACATGGGAAAAATGAAAAATTCTCTAATTGGCAAGTGACTAGTAAATTTAACACTACAATGTCTGTGTTTAGTTCATTTTAGTGGGTCATCAAATTTCCTTTTAATTGCTCTAAAAATCTACACACTCATGTTCTGTTATTTTTAGCTCAACCCTCAGTTTGTACCTATTTTGAGCACAGATCAAAAATATCCATTTTGGATAACATTATTTTAATGTCATGCTGGGTTTGTGGGTACTTCTTTTATACCAAATGATACCAAAAAAGCAAAAATTTGTATAGAAAATGAAGAAGTTGCACCCACATAGTAATTTGTGTTACAAAAATCATCATACCAGACAATGGTTGTTAACTCATAAAATTTACTAGAAAATTGCTGAAAATGATTTTCTGCAACTCAATGATGTACCCATAACCACATCTACTCAGAAAGAACTTATAATTTAACAGTTTGTGGTTTGAAGACAAAATGCAACATTTAGCAACAAATATGACAGTTCAATGTTCTACAACAATGGCCTTCTGCAGAAATCTATGGTTATTACTATACTCAGATTTGTAAGGTTAGTGGCCTCTACCTGATCCTAGTGTAGTTTTCAAAATTGATTGGGTCAAGCTTGTCCCATCAATCAATTACCATTGGAGTTTTTAATTTTCCAGTTCAGTTCAAATTCAGCTTCTATCTTGATTAAATTATTTATTGGGAAATTTTGAGTAAATACCACTGCTGTTATGGTTTGTAGATATGGTTATTTATTCAGCAACCTGCTTTTAGAAAGTTTATCTGTGTGTACATGTGTGTGTGTGAATGTTTAGGTGCATGTGTGTGCATGCATGTGTGCTATTTCCTTAAAATTCCCTTGGACCTTGTTGTATTTGTGTATTCCTTTAAAGCATTCAGCCATACCTTTCAAGGTTGTATTATACATGTCAGTGGCTTTGAGATTGATTACAATTATTCTCCAATCTGAACTTCCTTGTTTGCTTGCATAAACACTATTTAGCCAAGATCAAAACATCCCATTGTCTGCAGCTTGTTGTGTCTGCAAATAAGAGATCTAAATGATCAGCGTGTAATATAAAGTTTAACACTTTTAGAAAACGGCTCTAAAGCTATTCTTCCTTTTGTGTATTCATATACAATTTAAAAAATTAAGTATTCTAAATAAAATGTATAACTTTAAATATGCATTAAAGCACATTAAATCCAACCAACATCATCAGATTAAGCACTGATCTCACTGTAAGCTTGACCCACTTTACTACATGCACATAGGGTTATCTCATAACTCATACATGCAAAAAACTGGCCACGTCTCACATCAGTTTTTATGGCATTTACCTACACATAGCCCCTAGTAACAAGACATACAAGATTCAGTCAGAATCCATGTAAGATTCAAGAATCAATCCAATGGCGAAGAGTCTTCCTGCTACAAAAATCAGTGCTATGACCTTACTAGACTGTCCATAAGGACTTGACTATTTATATATGTTGACAGATGCTATCTACTGCTGATGTATCTGTTTGTGTTGGACTGTTAATGTTCCTGTTCATTTGATTTATCTTTGAAACTGTACCATCCATTACCCAACTGATACTTGTACACAACTTCATTCAAAGCTTTGTCTCTAGTACTATCAATGATTTTGACATTTAAAAGAGCATCTCTATCAGACAGCATTTAAGGATTAAATACCAATTATCCTGACAGCATTACAAATTCCCTGTCTTGCCTCAAATATATTGTAATGGAATTTCTTTGTGATAGACAAATGTCATTATCTTCTTTTGTTCTGTTTCTCCCTCTTTGTGAGCTATTATTTGAACCTGTACAGTAAACATGCTCATATCATAGATAATAAAAATGCTGCTAAAAAGGTTTGTTACCAGACTAGCTGAGGACAAAATCTGACAATGATGCGGTTATCTTCCCATCACTGATAAAATGTCCGGTCGATGACCTTGTCGGTACACTCTTCCTTCTTACAATCTATCCATTTTCCAATTATACAAACATTCAAGTGTGACAATATCAAAATGTCTACATTTCACTTAGCTAAACTGACTTAATTGCAGAGTAAATAATGTGCTTACATTTGATAATAGTAAGGTAAATACCGCAGAGCAGCAAACCTATTTGTATGTCATTTCAAGTACACTATCAAGTGTATATATGTTCCTGACTAATTGTTCTAGTATTACAGAAGTAGCTTAGACTTAATTACTACTTAACACAACAAAATTTCATGAATAGCTTTTCCTTTTTATAACTTACTACTTCGTGGTAGTTATAAAGCTTCACATAAACACCTATATAAGCCATAAAATGAGTTATCGTAAAACAATTTACAGTAAATTTTTCTTGCAACTTGTCAATATTTACGTGAGTTAATTTTGCAAATCCAAAAGTTAAATCTTTTGTTCAATGAATTAGCCAAATGCAAAACTATTTAATTTTGAACCAGCAATACTTTAAAACCATATACAATAACTATTTTGCTAATTCAAAGCATTTTTCTTTAAATGCAACATCCACCTGGTAAAGCCATCTTCAACTAAGTATTTTGACAAAATGCCTATTAGTGCTGATGCAAGCAAGGGATCAAGCATTTTCTTATGTGAACAATGATCACAATCAAGTACTGTGTTATGGGGCAGTCAACTGATTGCAGAACCCATTCACTTGGCTTTCATTTTCTATAAAATTACTGTACCAAAATTGTTTGAGGTTCAGGTTTGGGCTTCCCTGTAAAATTCAAATAAGGCAGGGGTCAAAGAATTAATAGGGCCTTCATGTTATATTTGTTGTAGTTAATGGCATAATGATACTCTTATTTTAGGACCAGCTCACACATTTCAAGGCTGAGCTGCACAACTTGAAAAATGTTAAGCGACATCACTTCACAAATGACAAATGAAGAAAATGGTTCAAAAGTGTAGCCAAACTTGTGACATGGCAACAACACTTCAGTATGGAAATACCTTGTGTATATATGTAATTGTATTTAACATTTGGATTACAACTTCTGATTCAAGTTTCCCACCCTGTATAAATATATTTCCAAGGACTTATCCTCTACCTCAACATGTATCCAGATTTTCAATGCAACTCTAAGCCAGTTTCACACTGACCAATCCCTAAGGAACATAGCTTTTCTTACACTTGTCTTAGTAAATAAAATCAGTGAATACTTTTCTCAGCTCTGTGTTAGCCAACTGCTTGTGCAGTATTTGCTGTGTGTCAACACAGCCTCACACAGCTATTGTATCTCTGACTTTACAGCCTGACAAGCTGATACCACTTTGTGTCAACCTAATATTTCTATTTTTGACAGCTATGAAATATAACAACACAAATATCAGATTTGCTTCAGCATTGATCCCATCAATGATGTGTGTTCAAAATATGGCACAAATTATAACTAATCAAACATCTACACACGATCAATGAAAAAGTTTATTTCCCAAGATCATATTGTCCTGCTCCTTCCAACATTTTGTAATATATTTTTGTAGTTAACATCCAAGAATGCCAGTGCTCTTCCTGCTTTGTTGAGGTCTACATTTATCACAAAATTTAACATCAACTAACTTTAACCTACATATTGTTATGCTAACTCCCCTAAGTATTGTTTTAATGAAATTTATAATATCCCCAAAAGATTCATCTTCTATCTAACATTAAACAATTCTGTTTCTTGGCTACCATTTCCCAAATCTCCACGCTGCACTTAGTGTTATTAACCTTTATTTAACCTTTGTATGAGAGGGTAACTTATTCTCTATCAACTTATCAATACATAGTCTTCAAAATCATAACAAGCTTGAAATACTTGCATGTATAAAAGTTATTGACAATTAATAGTATGTCAATCGTCATCTTTTGCATCTGTACCCTCTGCCCTCTGTGAGGGTCAAAGTGCAAGTACTTCACATGACATAACCAACAAAATCCTATACACTCAGAACTTTTTGTAGGTCTCTGAAGATGATGAGGTACAAGCCAGGGTCTACAACTGCAGCTGCATTTTTTCCATCACAAAAACAATTAAGACTACCCACGGTGGAAAGTGCCACATTTTGTCTTAAACGGTAATACTAGCATGAAGGAAAGTGAATTTTTGCCTCCCCCGCTGGGAATGTTTTGCTTAATTTTGACGCCCTGTGAAAGTAATTGAGTAAAGTACCTAGTTATCAAAACATAACTGATTATTGAACATAATTAAACGCGGGGTTAACAACATTTCCCTCTTCATGGGGCCATTCTGCTTTGGACACCATCTTTATTTCATAATTTTCCACCTAGTATTCAACATTTTTTAGCCATTTTTTTCAAGATAGCCTTATTCATACTAGCCTTTGTCATTTAAAAGCACAGATTTCATCTGCAATAATTTGGAAACTAGACTGTGAAACTTTCCTAATAATCAGTCACTGCCATTTAATTTTCATCCAAGTCACTTGTTAACAGTTATCCATTACAACATGGCAAATAGACAGTGGTCAGTGGTCACATTTTGATGTATTGGATACATCAATATATTTGCAAAAGTAAACTTATGCTATTCAGGAATCTAAATTCTTAAAGGGGGATGACCAGATTTAAGTCTATAAGTTTTTCATCTTGACAGATTGGCCTTCACCCCAAACCCCATCTGTAAAGTTTCGAGCTGAAATTTCAACCCATTTTGATGTGAGAGCAAAAAAACATGATTTTGTAATCCCCATAGAGTACTGTGTAAAATGTGAGGAGAGCGTGGCCTAGCGGTTCGGGTGCTTGCCTGTGGCGCAAATTTACCAAAAATCCCGGGTTCGAATCCTAGTGGGGTCACTTGCTGGGATTTATTCAGGGGCTCAATTCTGGATTTAATCTGTATACGAGCTATTGATTAAATACAGAATACCGCTCTCCTCCACAGTTCACTTGGAATTGGGCAAATGAATCATGAAAGCATCCCGTCCTTTGGAGGGGACGTTAAGCCGTCGGTCCCGTGTACAGAGAGTCACAACTGTACATGCACATCACAGTCAGTGTCGAATAAGAGTAGGGTGTAAACCCCTGACTGTTCCCAATCCTCCCCAGTCTCAAAAGCGGGCCGTGTTGCAGGGCTGTAAAAAATGCTAGATTTCCCGGGAACACACTCAAAATTTCCCTTCAATTCTTATGTATTTCTTTGTTTACATTACAAAAATTTCCCTTCAAATAGTAATGTTTCCTGGGAAACAGGTTCCCAGTTCCCGCACTTTTTCCAGGCTTGCGTGTTAAGAGCGTCCGTATCACGGATACACGCGGCCCCAGATCAGCTTACTCAGTTGAATGAATCCTGACACCACCACAAGCCACTACTAATGACTTGTGGACATGACAAGAAGACGACTGTAAAATTAATACTGGGCGACCAAAATGGGGCACATTTTTGCTCATAACCTCCAAACCAAAATTCCTTTAGCCCTAAGATTTCACAGAGTAAATGAGAAAAATAATAGCTTTATGTTGACCACTTCCAGTAAAATCTGGGGTCCCTGGGGACGAGGCTATTAGCCATCGGACCATGGACCTTTTAGACCGAAATATGATTACAATTATTGGAAAGAAAGGCTAAATCTTCAGACATTCATGTCAGCACTGTGCAAGAACTGGATAGGAAGAGCCAAAATCAACTGTTATGCTTTGAAGGAAATCTGACAGATGTGACTGGGTTCAGCATCTGTAAAAATAGTAGGGTTCTAGCAA
This sequence comes from Ophioderma brevispina, assembly GCA_023653785.1. NCBI lineage: Eukaryota > Metazoa > Echinodermata > Ophiuroidea > Amphilepidida > Ophiodermatidae > Ophioderma > Ophioderma brevispina. The sequence goes on from JAMKCH010000337.1 coordinate 144,685, forward strand.
ATGTTGACCTGAGTTTGTTTCCAGAAGTGAGGCCAAATCACTCAAAAAAGTGATCATTAAAACATGACCAAAGGAGTTGATTAAATAAACAGCATCCATTTTATATACATGCTGATATATAATTTATTTTTCAATTTTGAAAACTCAAATTTGTCAAACAAAAGATGATACTTTAGTATTGTTCTTTGTGCTATACACCTCCTGCAAGGCTTTTGACCGGAAAGTTTGCTTGGTTTTAACATCAAATCCACTTTTGACTTAACATTCTAGCATCTGAACAACAACAGCACTGTGGACAACACCCAATATTGAAATCCCAGACCAACTTGACTATTGACACCGCTCCCAAACCATATGGACCATATTAGACTAGGTATTGTTCTATCTAGCCTTGCCCAAATTCACACCCAGGAAATTCTGCATTCTTTGCTTGTGCTACCCATAGGCAACTAGTCGGCACTCATTGCATGATGCTTGGCAAATCACAGACATTTCCTGAAGGTAAAAAACACACAACCACTTTGCTGGTATAAATAGGTGTGTGCCTCTTAGCAATATTCAGAGAAATGCATCCACGACCACACTGCCTCCTTAGACAATAGATGGGCCGGTAAAGAGTTCCGCCTTACCTCATGGCTTACGGAACAAGATCAAATGCCACCATACTCTGGAGCTTTGGCTGCCAGTAAGTTCTTGTGGTTTGGAATCTTCATCTTTGTGCTTGCAAAATACAACGATTTGACCATGAAAATGTAATGCATCAACCCCTATTGTCACAGAACACATAATTTTTTTCTTGCCCAAAATAATGATGTTTACCCACTTTTAATGGTGAAGCACTGCCACAGACTGATCCACTAGCCTTCTTTGTATGCCAGCACTGGCAAACTTGTGATATGGCCTCTAATATTATGCTTGTAACACTGTCATTATGTTATCTGAAAAGGAAACACCGCTGTCACAATATATCACACAAAGTCTATTTGATTTGCAGCTTCTTGCTCACAATCAAGACCAGTTTTAGATTTCTTTGCCCTCCCCTCAAGTGTGTAACATTGCCTTGGATTTAAGGACTTAATTTCTTACTTGCTTTTATCACAAAGCTACCGTGGCCTTTGAACTCACACATTTCAAAAGATGGCACTTTGGCCAAGTGTTACATCTAACAACTTTAAACAAGGTTTTATATAAAATCAATCAAAAGAAACAGGTTGAAGTTGTAATGTTCTTTTCAGTTAGAGGGTTTCTCTTATTCTTTTCTTATTCCTGTCCACAAAGAGAGCATCGGCATACATGAAACAAACCTATGTCAGGTATTAATTGCTAGCCTTTCTATTCTTTATCTCTGGGAAAAGTTGAATTGTATTGTAATTATGCCTTGAATTCAGATTAAACTTTTTAACAATGCTCACATTTCTTCTTTCATGCTAATGGGGCGAATAGGTCTACTTCCAAAGTAAACTCTACTTAGCCTAAAGCATCAATAATGTTTCCTTGCATGGTAATCTGTTATTTATTGTTGGAAAAATGGCTACCTCTATGTTATTGTTCTATGAAGTGATGACTATAAAAAACATTTTGTTAGAAAAAGGAAATTCACACTTTGCATGCTGCCTTTGGCATTTTATAAATCCCAACTTAACTGGATGTAAAGCAGTTGCTGTGATCTCTGGCTAGGTTCCATATGTATGACTCTTCAGTATATGAAGATGCATCTCTGTGCACATCATATTATTCCCAACAATGCATAGTTCACATACAATAAATAAGAATGTTACACAAGATAGAGTTGTCAATTATGTGCTATACTGCAGGGTGCAGTTTTGTCACGTTTGAAATAAAATATTTAGCACTATCACAGTAAAATGTGATTGCCGTCACATCTAAAGATGAGGGATGTGTTACTTAGAATTTATATTGTCACTTTACTTTTAAAAAATAATCTACTGATTAAAACATGTTTAAAAACATGGGTGAAATTTGCTTTCAGTATTAAATAGCCATTTAGCAGTTTATTTGGAATTCTGCCACATTTCCTCAGTCATAAAAAATTAAAATACTTGCATCCGATGGGTCCTCCATACAGGTCCGTACGGACACAGCATTGTTAATTTTTCATAAACAAAAGTGAAACGTGAATGAATTCTTAAAATGGTCCTGCAGCCAGCCACTATTACATTGTTTATTGTTTGATGGATCCAGTGTCAATTTTGACAATGCACAAGTATCTAAAATAACTTGCACCAAAACAAGTTTGCTGGCTTCATAATGTCATGCTGCTTGGTGAACCCGGCTTCTATTTCTAAGTTTTTCAACAACCAAAATGTTGATGCATGAGGAAATGCTCCCCAGTTAACTTGAAGCCATCTCGCTGTGATCTGCCACTTTGAGCAAAGCGACAGGATGATCAATTTATTTCCAAGACGCTACTTGCCTCTTGGTCACCACTAGCATTTCTGTGCAGCTACAGTGAAACAAACATCACTGACAGAGCGTAAAAGCAGCGAGCAGCTAAGCACTGTGAAACCAGCACATCTTATCAGTGTATATTTGTTTGTTGACTAAGATCAGTAAATGCTTACTCAATTGTGGTCTCCATGCATCATTTCTCTTTGGTGATAATGTCTCTCAGCAATGTTCAGTGAGCACTGAGCGGAGACACTTATCCATAAGTGTTAATTTGTCATAATTTTCTTGAATTACATAGCCAATGCCAATTGTCTTCAGAGTAAAATGTAACCAAAATTCTTACACAACTGATAACCTCCCTGAACTCTGTCCACCCTGGTAGCCATTCAAAAACATTTTTCAATGTTCTTTGATGTAAGTAAATCACAGAAAATCTTAGACTCTTTATGAGATGCTCAGTAGAGAACCATGCTAAGCTGGTTGTGATGAATTGAGACCCTCAGCAATTAACCAAGATTTTTTGAGACACTCCACATTTTATCTAGGTGCAGTCCATCTATCTAATTTAACGAGGGTCTTGCAATGACATGGATCTCTTTGAAATGCTTGAATTGCTGTGTCAATTGAGATCCTCAATAATTTACAGTGGCATCGTAAACTTGCACGCATTATTTGAGTGATTTACTGAGAATTGCAAAAAGCCTAGACAATATTCTTTGAAACCAATTTTTCAAATTATTTCATCATTAGTTATTTACTTTATTAGAATATAAAAAAATCATAAAAAATCAGATTTTGTCACAAATAAATGTAGTGCTTTCCCAATTGAGCGAATTGCAACTGCCAAGGATCCCTTATATTATTAACCACGTTCTGACCAGGCCTGGAAAAAATGTTAATTTCCCAGGAAGCCGGACAAATTTCCCACCAATTATCAAGGATTTCCCACCATTTCTTTATCCAATTTTCCTCCTAATGACCAAATTTCCCTGGAAGGAGATTCCTGATTTCCACTTTTTTTCCAAGCCTGGTTCTGACAAATTTGTCATATTAATCATTTAAATCACCAACTGAAATTACGTAGTTTATGTTCCACAACCAAAACATTAACATAAACAAATGTCATACTTACCTAATGAAGATAATCAACAAATGACACCAATGTAGATCACAGCAAACATGTGGAAAAAACACAGAAACAAAAATAATTACAATAATATTTTACGTCACGCTGTTAAAGGCTTTTCATTGGCAATTAGTTTAGACATTCTTAGTGTACACCACAAAAAACTTCTTTTCCAACACTAGCTATCTATTTTATGTGCTCAGTGATGACAAACCAATGATTAATCTAAATGCAATAAAAACATGGAACATTATGCTTTGTGTGCTTGACTTTTGTAATGGATGTACTCTGCTGAAAACTTTCTCACAACAATCCATTAACAAATTCTCAGAGTATGGAAACAGGGCCTACACTTGTAGAATTAACAAACCTTATCTTTATTGCTTGATGCAAAATGTCAAGATATTTAGCTCCTCCAAAACTGGTGGAAAATAATCTTTTAGGAGACTACCGAGTTTTAAGCACGAAATAATATTACCGGCTTCTAAAACCACTCAAAATATAATCATATTTGTGAGAATAAGGTCACCCATATAGGCCTATTCATTGGGTTTAAAGCAATATTCTAGGACTTCCATCTCTTAAAGTCTGACTCAGAGATTTCGAATTTATTTTTTTGTGTAATAATGAAAAATAGTCAACTAGAACTAAAGATAGTAACCTAAAATCCACAATTCCGAAATTTGAGATGAATCGGATTTTTCGTTTGATGCAGTAAACATTTATGTGTAGATTTACGTCCCATAGGATACTGTAAAAAAATCATAAAAATCCGGATCCGGACTTTTTAACAAAGTTGTATTTTCTATTGAAGGAATTCGATTTAAACCTTAGCATTTTCACACAGTGATTAATATATGGACAAGCATTATGTACATGCAAAAAACGCGATTTTTTGGAAATTGAGGGCGCCCCCTCAGGAATCTCTGAGTCGGCCTTAATGGTCCTCTTAATTATCTTATATTTAGACAAATTCATCACTTTCACTGGGTTTTGGCAAGTAGGCCTAACTAACAAATACAATGGCGCAAAAAAACTCTAAGAACAGGTCATTTTATATACATGTAGCAAATGATGATGAATTATAATTCCTCTGAGCTTACTCATTTTCAAATTAAGAAATAGTGCAATATTTAACCAAACATTTCTTGTAAATAGCCAATTCTTTTACAAATAAAATTCACAATCCTTCCAATTTTGGTATGGAGTATTGTACACTGACACCCATTACCATTCATTGGCATGACCTGGTCCACCTCTCACCATCCCTCTCATTACCTGCACCAATATAGATCTTAAGTTTTACAGATAAGATGCACTTTCCCACCTCCAAAGTAAACCAGACTTCCCTAATATTTAGATGTAGGTCATGGAGTTCAACAGCAACACAAACACACTCTTGTCAGCCACATGACACATGATGAAGACACCAGAATGTTGAGACACTTTCTCACACACTCTGGGAAGCCTAGGGGTGGCCTGCTGGCGGCTCACTTCACCAAACTTTTCACCTACATTGTGGGTTTGTATTTCAGGTCAGCTAAATGTCAAAACCTCAATTATGTGCATTGACCAACAGGTAATGGGCAAATGTCCAACCCACCATACCACTTTCTTTATGAGAAACAGAACTCTATGACTTCAAAGAAATGTACAACAAGTTTAGCGATTAGAATTTGCCAGCAAATTGTGAAGACTTCATTAACAAAACAACAAAAGCTAACAAAATAAGAAATTAAAGCAAGTTGAATGTGGAGTTGGTAAACTTGTTCCTTTACTTATACAAAAACACTTGTACACTGATTTCTAGTTCCCCATACACCAATTTGTCAAAATCTTGTTATAAAATTGTATCACACTGTATAGAAATCAACAACACATTTTCTCATGGTCTTTAAATATTTATATGCATCTGTAATTGTAGTATAGCACCAAATTGAATTACAGAAACATATACTTGTAGAGGCCAGCACAGTTGAGTCATATGATAGGAGGAGACAAGATAAGTCCATTGCACAGCAGCAACTGTCTGCCAGACATCATAACAAAAGGCAATTTGATATCAAGTGCAGTCACATCACTCTGCCACTACAAAATCCGTCCTACATCCTGAAATGTTATAATGTCCTTACTTATGCTCATGTTAGGATACTGATATCAAAGGCCAGCTGAGCTACAATACCAGACATGCTAACAGGGGGGAAACAAGAGGGATGGTACATTCCCCCTCCAGACAGACAACCAGGAGGCAGAAAGTATGAGGATTTCTGGGTAGAATATCATGAATATAAAGGCATAATCTTGCTAGAAGCAAGGAGACCTATTGGCCCATTGGACTAAATAAAACCAGGAGAGAGATAGAATCAACATAAATATGGTAGAAACAGGAAGGGGAGTAATGCCGCGGACTAAGTAGAATCACATATGTAATTAACATGGTAAACAAATGGGAACACACTTGTTAGCATGTCCTCATTTGCTCACAAATGTAAAGGTGTATTTTCCAGTTTTTTTTTACATATTTTACTTATTTTAACAGCTGACTCCCATAACTGAATTCCAAAGTTTCATTTCAATCTGCTTATCATGTTTTATATGCACTGTTGTATAATTATGCAGTAACCATAAAGAAAACATACATTTGCTCTTATAATCATAATGAAACAGAATTCAATCAAAATATCCTTCAAGTGTGTTGAAAAATACAAGCTTTCCAGTATTGTCCAAAAATTTAATTTAAATTGGACCAGTTGCGTCGAGGCTAACAACAAGATTTTGGACCATGCCCCTTTATGTTGTTTTAAGCATCTCCATATACTTGTATTAGATGCCAACACTGAACTGCTCTACTTGACAGGATTTCACTGTTTAGTAACTCATGCCAAATGCACATTTCTCATCTTAATCTCGGGATTTACAAAAAAAAGCAAGTAATTTCCTACAGTCTCACTGTCTAACAATGACTAGAGGAGATAATGACTCCTAACTGTCACATGAAGTGCAAATCCAAACAATCTGAAATTAGGCTCCAATAAATAATTACTAGTATTGAAAACTAGCGAGTTGCTAGTCTCAACTTAGTAGTTCCATTTCATGCCAATTTATTTTGCAACAAAAATCTTGTTCACAACTGGAATAATTACAGTCCCATTTTCGTTGACATGGTCTTGGCATCAACACATTTTTGGTACTTTTGCAACTTTTGACATTTGTCTTCATACAGTTGAGGTTTCTCATGACTGTAATATTTATTTTACCCATGATGCCTCAATGATTCCTTCTTTATACCAGTAAGATGATGACATTGCAAACCGTTGATCTTGAATGGTTGCAAATGTTTGCCTAAGAAAAAAAAAACAAGTTTTATAGCAATTGCTTCACACATGCCCCTTTTCATGCATGCACACCACATTCACTGCCTATGATGCTTAGGGTAAGGTTTGTCAAACAGAAATAGGTTGGCAATCCCAAGTGAATCCACTTTCCAAGCAATTACACTTTCAATGGCAACCATGCAGATTTTATCATTTATCTTACAACTTGACCTCATATGACCTTTGCTCATTGAATATATTAATATATATATATATATATTCTCAAGATATCAACAAAAAAACACAGTTTTAAATGGTTAACCATCAATATTAGCACAGTACTGAATAGGGCTTTGCAGTACGCATTATTGCTTCTACCATAAAACCGCAAGTTTGTTTCCCACGGTACTTGATGGGGTGTATGTGCAAATGCCAGGTTCTCATATAAAGTAGACAACTCAACAGACATAAATCGGAACAATCACCTTTAAATGAGACTAAAATGTTTTGTTAAAAACTTACACCTTTGTACAAAGCTCATTTCACAATCCCATTCCAAATTGTTTAGAGAGGGTAACTACCAATTGCAAATGCGTACCCCTTTGATCATTGACCTCCACTTGTATATTTCTTCACAACCATCCTGTTGGAGTGTACAAGCGTTCCAAGCAAGGCTGCAACTTAGAGGAAGAATGCAGAACTAGTATGTAACAGTAGGTATGTGGTTTTTTTTTTCATTGTTACATCCAAAAATCTTCATCACTGGAGGGATGAAGGGAAAAGAGGCTACTTTTCTAGAAAAAATCTACTTTAAACATTCTAGGAGTAGGAGCAGTAGGTTTGGAAAATCTGAACAGATACAACCATAGATGGATCACACTCACATAGGCCCCACACAGTAAAATACTAAGAGGCAATAAGTCATAAATATGACAGGAGCAAAATTTTGGCAGACCACACAAGCACCATTTCACCCCATGAGAATACCCACCCAATCCAGTGAGTACAAAAGAGAACCTGAAAACCCTTTACTACATTATTGCTGGAATTTCTGATAAGCTGAAATAAAATGCTAGAGATCTTTTTGTGTGGGAATTTAATTGCACTCTTCTTCAATTGCTGTCTCCAAACTCAAGTGGCAATATGAACCACTTGGGATATATTCTAAACACTTCAAGGCACTCTCAGGATTCCATATCAAGTGATATTCAAGGGGGGATATTAGGATTTCAATAACTGTGATCAATATTGAGCAAAGAAATTGAGTTCAGCCCAAACAAAAGCTCAAGTGATAAGTAACTGCCTGTAATGATAAGATTGACTAGTTGGCCTCGCTCCATTAGGCACCCATCACCAACAAAAATGATTGTGACAAAAGTTAATGGCAATAGGATTGGCAATCTCAAAATCTTAAATTTGACAAATTTCTCCTTTAAAAGTATTAAAAACCTGTTGTGAGCCCTTTTTACTCAAGCCATGCAAAACCCCTGTCATTGGTTCCAAAAGTTTTCATCTACGATTTTAAAATAGGAATGCAAACTCTCTAGTATTGAGATGGGCAGACCAGCAACCACTATTGGTTTGGCCATCAGCTACTTCAAGGCTTGTTGTTTCAATCATCTATTTCTACATCCATTTTGTACCACTGCAGGCTTCATCTTCACATATCAGTCCACTTCCGGACGAAAGCCTTCACATGTTTTCTTCTGCCAACACTATTTTCGGGTCGGTGGGATCCGTCTTTTGCTGCTCCCTCCAGTGGCACTGAACCCCATAATTGTGCATGTCATCCCCCACCATCTCACACGTTGCCTGCCTCTACTCCTCCTTCCATCCCATAGGCTTCCAAGATGTTAATAACGAAGTCCATCTATTATCTGTTCTCCTGCTGATGTGTCCTGCCCACCTCCACTTATTAAGCTTGATGATTTTCAGAATGTCTTGGACTTGTGTTGTTCCCTACCAAACTTTGTTTTCTGTCTTTATAGGTAATTCCAAGCAATTCGTTCCAGTTGGTTGAGCTTCTGCTATTTTCTTCTCCAATCATTTTGTCAGTGCCAGGTCTCTGCTCCGGAAGTTTATGGTTGGCAAAATGCATTGATTTTTTTTTGGAATACCTTCCTCTTTAGACTCATTGGTAATTCTCCTCTCATGATATTACTCAGATATTTCCATCTTGGCACCACCCAATCTATTCCCTCCTTATCTCCTTTTCTGGCCTCGTTTCCTTCAGGCTAATTCTCTTCCCCAATAAATGTATTCCTCTACTTCGTCAATATTTTGTCCATCTACAGTGACGGTCCTTTGGGCTAACCAGGAATGTCATTACCTGTTTGTTTGTCTTCAATGTTTCATTTTCAGTCGCAATGTCTGCTGGCCATCTCAAAGTTCCTTGATCAATATCCTCTAACATCACTCATCCTCGCTCCCCCAAGATTATCATGTGCCATCTGCAAACCTCAAATGATTAAACATGTCTCCATTTATTTATTCCTCGGCCTTTCCAGTCAAGTGAGCGGAATACACTCTCCAAACAAGTTGTAATAGTTTTGGGTGAAACTGTGTCTCCCTGTCGAACGCCTTTCTTGATGTAATCTTCCCACTCTGTTTGTGCAGTGTCACTGTGGTAGTGCAGTTAGTGTAAATGTTCTTGAGAATTTCTATGTATTTCTGATGAATCCCCTGTTCTTGTATGCCTTGTCGTGACTGACTGTGTCCACACTGAATCAAACGCTTTTTCATAATCAATGAAGGCTAAACAGAGTGGTTTGTTGCACTCCTGACATTTTTCTTTGATTTGGTTTTAGAGTAATGATATGATCTATGGTTGAGTAGCTACTGCTAATCCTGCCTGTTTTCCCCTGGTTGAGTTCACTATCAAGTGTGTTTTCCATCCGGTTTGTTAGGATTTTGTGAATATTTTGTAGACGTTGAGAGAGACTGATTGGTCCTTTAGTTTTTTAAAGGGCCCTTTTCTCGCCCTTTTTTTGGGGTCTTCTGCAGGCTTTGGGGTGGTCAATTAATTCCTTTGTCTTTGAATTAAAATATGATCAATAAAGGCATTTTGCATGCAAAAGTCTCGTAGTTCAAGTTTCCATTTTCTCTTAGCTTCCAAAGCACTTCAAAATCCACCAAATTCCATTGAAACATTTTGAAAATATTTATCATTGACCTCAAATAACCCCTAGATGACCTCTGACCTAGCTTAAGTTAACACTTGAGATGAACCCCTACCCCATTTTCACATTTCATCAAAATCATCTAAAAAGCATGTATGATAATTGGTCCAATATTAACCTTTTTCATGCCAATGGTCACAGATAAACACCCACAATGGTAAAGCTGCGTCTTTCCTGCTCTGGCAGGCCACACAATAAACTGACACTGTGAAACACCTGCTTCTCATAATATGCTTGTCCACACCTTTACACAGGTTCATAAACCTTTAATTACAAGACATTTTGCCATTTTTGCTGGCATGATTCACACATGCCCTTGACTTTGGTTTTCACGTCATATCCACTGTCACTCAAGTTACAGTATGGTTTTTTACACAGAAATAGGTTGGCAATCCCAAGTGTGTCCACTTTCCAAACAATTCCACTTTCAACGACACCATGCAAAATTAACCAACTGTTTGATCTACAGGACCACGAAATATACTCCCCCTTCCTAAGGTTTGGATGATTACATATCACATTCTGTCTACAGCAGGCTCACTTTGGACTAAAAACTGTGAAAAAAGTAAATAGCTTAACTGTGTAATGCTAGGGAAAAGGGGGAAAATTTGAAATTCTTTTGAACCCTAAAACCAGGATGTTGTGCAAAAATGAAAGTCCCCTAATCCTTGATACAGGCAATGTCATACCAAGGCAATCAAGCCAGGGGAGCAAAATTCCAACTCATACTGGGGATCTGCTCCAATAAGAGCTAAACCAAAGGATGCGAAAATTAGTCCTATTTTATGATTAACTTGGCCGAAATTTAGGTCAAAGTTGGTTGCCATCTCTATAGTGCTCGAAAATGTTAATGTCCTTCAATTTAGTCCCAATATTTAGAGCCAGGGAGAGCAACTGCCCCCTGCATTTAGTCAGTAAGCCACTGGAAACAGGTAGAATCAGGCAGAGATTGAAGGATTTCATAAAACATGCATAGATTTTGAAAAAAATCTTTATTCTTTGTTGTGATTTTTTTTGTATAAAGAATTGATAATGTCCAATTACAGAATTTGATAAAATTTGACATGTACATTTGCTTTGCTCTTAACTTTGTTATCATTTGGCCTACAGATCCTCCCATGGCAGATTATGCATAAATGCTATAAGCAGATGGACATGTTATCCCCTCCAATTTAATCAGTTTCATGAAGGCCCAGAATTCACATAAGTGTTTGTTAGTGTTCCTCATAAGACCTTTGCTTTTAAGTTGAAAATACAATCAACCTCTATATTTTCATCAAATTTGAACCAATAACAATTGCCATCTTCATATGGGAATGTAAAATTCTACTTATTCTAATATCACATTCTTAAAGGTCCATTTCCTGATCCCAGCACCTCATTTTTTTGTATGGTTCACTAGATATCCCTGAGAAAAGGTTATTTCCAGAATTTCAGTTGATTCTGACAGTTCATTTTTATGTTGTGTGCATTTGCTTGTATCATGCTGCCCCATAGGCCACTGTGGATGTGTTGCAATTTCCGTCCATTTACCGACAGAAAATACAAAATTACGAATTTCTTCAAGAGCAGATCAAATTAGCATTTTAGATTAGGCACAGATACTAAACTTATGTCAACAGTTAAGATGATATAAAAATCTGAACTTTTTAAAGCAAGTTGGGGGCGAGGCTGTGGATCACAAAGTGCCCCTTTAAAATCGATCTATACTTGTAAATTTACATCTGCTTCCTTGATTAGTTGCCTACTTTATCTGTTTGTACTTTACAAAATATAATGTACTTAACAATTGGGTTAGATATCCCCTTGTGTCTGTGTCAATTATGTCTTAATGTTGAATGCAGCAATTCTGTCGTCACTTTGATCCCCTTGTCATATCATGTAATAAAATGATAGAGAATACAGCGCACCATCCAGGAAGATACTGATTGCAAATCATAATGCACAACTGAAATCACATAACCACAGATTAGACTTCTGCTATAAACATACATTAGTGAATTGTCTCAGGAGGAAGCTACAAATTGGGTGTCATGACAATCAACATCACTTTGGAAGTTCAACATATGGATTGCGGAGACTATAGTTCTCTTGATGTCTGGTCTCCTCAGAAGATCACAATGCTTTGCATGGTTCAAAATGAACCTTGAGAAAGGTGATTTCTGATTTTATTCAATGATGTTATATCAATTAAACCTATAATTTAATTTTATCATCCTATCATTGTTTCTCAATTATGGTAGAATTATTTACAATCAGGAAACAGTTTCCACACAGAGGCTAACTCACAGACATTTTCCCTGCCCCACTTCTATGAAGCATGCTAGAATGGTGAGTTGTGGTCACACAGCAGTTTGTTGCCTCTGATTTTTCATTATCATGCAACATCATGTGCAATAATAGTAATTTTCATCATTCGTGGATGATGATTCTAGTATGCTACACTGATTTCAGCATGCAGTCACACAGTTACTGTAACATGATACTATCATCATTGAAGGGCCACTGTGTGATCCACTGCCTTGTACTTGCAAATTTGATCTACACTGGAAAAATTGTGATCTTATTTTCTTTCTGTAAATGAACCGATATTACAGCACATT
>JAMKCH010000338.1:0-49615 GCA_023653785.1 Ophioderma brevispina
ACACGTATTTGGAGAGTTCTGTGCTGTTCTGGTGCTTGTAATTTTGAAGGATGTCTTGTGGTTGTTGGAATCTAGTCTTGAAAGGTGGTTCCGTCATTCCGATGTAAAGGTTGGTTGGTCCCTGTTCGCTATTGGACTTCGGCGCTGTAGATGATGTTAGGTTTCAAACAATTTCCTTGCAGCGGGCAACAAGTCATTGTTGCGGCAGTGCATCATGTTGTGTTAGGTTGATTATCCTTAAGCGGCGATCTTCTTGTTTGGGTTTTGATGATGTGCTGGCGAAGTTGGGCATGCAGCGTAGCTGATCTTGACGGTGTTGCCGGTTGAATATCTTGTGGAGATATATATAGATATATAATATAGTATATATATTTATATATATTATATATATATACACAACACATACGTATTTACGGACCAGTCCCCCTCAAAAAAACACACACACACGCGCGGTCGCGGATGTCTTCCAATTACGGTCATAATCGTAAACGCAACTTTGTTGACGGTTTGAAGGGGGATAAAGGGTTAAAATTTTCGCGATTTTTGTTTTTATTCTTATTCTCCGTTTCTATTTTCCAATTGTTGTGTTCCGCGTACAATTTTTTCTCAATTTTCTACTAGCTCTTCTTCTCCTCTTCTCTCTCCTACTATTCTTCTTCGCGTTCTTCCTCTTCGCTGTCGCGGTGGTGTGGGGACTTTTTATTTATTTTACAAAGTTTTTGCTTTCTGGTTTTTCTTTTAATTTATTTTCCGGGTAAGGCCGATCAAACCAGGTCCTTAAAGGCGTCGAGGTCCTAATCATTTGGCGCGTTCTTTAACGTTTCGGCGACAATTCCCAATATCAGATTCCGTTTGGATTGAAATTGGACGTGAGCGTTTTGAAAAGTTCTATTTATTTGAGAAAATTTTATGGTTTCGTGTCCCTTTCAGTTTTAATTTGGACTGTTCCATATATTTATCAAAAAACGCCGAACGTTTGATTTTGGCGTTAATTTTTCAACCAAATTCGTAAGACACCCCACGACGCCAAGTTTATTTTAAACCATCATCATCACCACATAGTCATTATCGTCTTTATTTATTATATTTTCTATTAATATCCGTATTAGTCCAGCGTTAGCGGTGGGGATGGTGACCGCGGTGGGAATAGCGGACGATTGGTTAGTGAAGAATAGCGGGGAGGAGGAGGAGGAAAGGAAAATGAGAAAGAAGGAAGTAGTTAAGTAGTAGTAGTAGTAGTAGTAGTAGTAGTAGTAGTAAGTAGTAGTGTAGTATTGGTGGAATATACTATTACTACAAACTACTATACTACCAACGCATTCACTATCGGGTTCAAAAACGATGGAAGGAGGATGTACACAAAACGAGAGTTGGGAGTGTAGCGTTAAAACTAGGAGGAGGGATCGGGATATTTGATAGCGCCACCCGGCGGCGAGATAGGGGGAGGCGTCTTGTACGATATTGTTATGGGGTCGGGGTAAAAGAAGTTGTTGAAGGTTGCATTAGGGTCGGGGCGGCGGCACGAAAAGAAGAAATATAATGACCTTGGGGGTAAGTGGGGGTCGTTGTCGGCCGGCAACAACGTCGGGGCGGGTTCCGGGTTGTTAGCGTTTGTTTGGTCCCCGCACCAGCGTGTATTGTAATGGGCTAACATTCCGCCATCCGGTCCTTATTATTCCTTCATGTGAAGCGGCGGCTGGTGGTGGTGGTGTTGGTGATATTATTATCGTCGGCTAAAGAAAGGTCGGGGAAAATGGTCTGTCGAAATCGCAATGACGGACGATGAGAATAAACGGGAAAACATGGTTGGATGCATGGGGAGGTGGAGGAACGCGCGACGGACGACGACGGACGATCGAAACCATTACGTCAACCGGTCATAGTGTCGTCGTCGGCGGGGACTCAACCAACGAGCCAGGTAACCGGTTAAACTGATTTCTTCGAACACGTTTATTTCTTTCGTATTTGGATCGCCGCCGCCCCTTTTTTTCGTAGGCACGATGGTTCGGCGGAGATAAGGGTCGTAGTTGCCGGTTCGAACCTCGGTAGAGTCCAGTTGACCCGACTTAATATTTAACCTTTAATTTAAATCTTTTTGAATCGGAAGAGCCAAATGGGTAATTTCATTTACTCTTAAACGCGGGACAGTTATGGATGCCGGCGGTTCGTCGGCGTTTGGTGCCGACGAACAGCTAAAAATCCAATCGGTAGTCCAAATGGGACTTGTAACCGTAACTTAAAGAGTTGTGGCCAAAATAGCTTGCCTCACGTCTGTAAACGACGAGAGGATTCCGATTCTCCTCCTAGATCGTCGCAGTGCTACAGGAAAACTGGTATTTGCCATAGGACGTAACGATCGTATTTGTTACTTTAGTCAGCCTACTTAAATCGGGGCGTTGATTTTTTTGGTTGGAGGAAGGAGCCTAAAGATTTACGATTAACCTACCGGCCGACGAAACGGCCTTTCTAATTAACTCAAATCGCAAACGATTTCCTGGGCATGGACCTCTGGGATTTGCGGTCGGGTGAGATTTCCAAGTGGGTTTGATTTTTAAAAGTGGCGACAGTCCTCGGTCGAGTTTTGGAGTCTTCAAGTAAATGACCTAATAATGTTTATCTGTTTAATTCATTAATATTACCGATCTTCATCATTCATAATCATTCGTTTTCGGTCTCAGTAATAAATGGGGGATAGAGTCAAATTTTCTCGGTCCTTCGGTTTGAAGGGTATTAAAATTGTTTAGGGCGGAAGGAATGGGGCAATAACCTTACCCTAACCGTTGGAATGACATCCGCGTCGCGAGCATCTGGAGTGGCAATTTGAATCGGGGCTGCTGTGGCGTTTATGGGGGGGGGGGGGCGGGGGTGGAACGGTGGTAGGTGGTGTGCGGCCAACGACGATGTCCCGATGAGGGCGCTGTCGCCGTTTCTTCTGTATGTGGCGGGGGGGGGGGAGACTGCGGCCCTAGTCCGTTCGCGGCGCCCTTTTTTTACCCACAATTCTTTACGGCTGCCACGGGGGACTGAGAAAATATACGACCAAAACCGGGAAGCACTTTCGCCTCAGATTTGAAGGCAAAAAAATAATGGCGTAGGGACGTCTCATCCTCATGAATAATTAATGATTGATATCTCATGGGTGCGCGGCAGCGAGGTGTGGGCCTGGCACAAGGCCGGGCCCGTGGTCATCCTCCTTGGGCCAGGCAGACTTGGCAGAGGCCGAAAAAGTAAAACAAAGAAGGGATACATGGAGGAAGTTGTTTTCATGGAATGGATACGCCACACCTTGACGTGTATTGTATTGTTGTGTTGAAATATCCGCCTGGTCATGGAACATGGGCATGGGAATTGTTATGTGGGAGACGAAACAAAACATTTCGTATAGTCATGTATAGTCCATTTCATCTCTGTCACTTGAAGGGTTATACAAGAGTCCAGATGCGATTGATTGGTGCCTTCGTCAAAATTGGGAATTAATGTTTAGCCTAGACGAATACTACTCTACTGGCATGCTGCCTAAGGCTAAGCCCTAGAAAAGAAGGCTAGACTGTAAAGGACTAGGCGTAGTGGTGCCTAGCCCTACCTTGCCTGCTACTTGTCCACATAGACTAGACTCGAGTAGCACGAAACCCCAGCACAACGACTCCCGATCGATAATAAAGCAAAGGGGCATGCAGATGACAGTGATTAAAATTAATTTATTAAGTAGGACAACTCTCCTTAATTAATCTTGTCAGTTGTACTTGTGTGTGATTCAACACATGACACGATGCAATGAATAAATGTTGCGATTATGATTTCGTGATGTGCAATTCACGCTCCTGCTGCTACGTTTGATTCATAGATCGACCTGGGCTAGCCAAGACATGTAGCTAACCATGTAGCACAATCGTTTGCTACTTTAGTTTTACCTGGTTAGCATCTTCATTCTTAGAGGGCCATATTCTGAGACTAGAGACTTGCCCTTAACTTAAGCCTGGCAAGGTAGGCAGTATTCAGTATAGCTATACACTATAGACCCTAGTACATGTACGAGTACTACAGTCAGCTAGGCCAGGGGTTAGGAATAAGGAAACATAGTTTTGCTATCGAGTCTGTAGCTAGCCCTAGAAATGCGAGCACCAACTCTAACTAAGCCATGGCGATATTAGCTAGGCTTCATTCGCATCAACATGTATACACAAGTGACAATGTACAACTATTAAATTAATTACTAGCCATGAATCACTGCCTATGCAGGACTTTTAGCATGCGCACGGCCTATACCATGGAATGGAGGATGGCACTGCCATATATCCATATTCAGTTCTGATTATAGCCCTGGTTTATAGGTCCAACAAACAAACAAAGAGGCCTATGCTGCTAGAATAGGGGTGATAAAGCAAACAATTATCCTTATGCCTATTCGCCTAGTAGTCTGGTAATATGCATGTCTAGGCATATACTAGCTAGCTTATGAAAGATAGCCTATAGCTGGTGTTTTGGTCTTGCCGAAACTTGTTTTGGGCCACACGAAACGAGGGCTACATAAAAATATTTATCCTGGCCATGTTCCAGGTTTTGTTTTTAAAAACTTGGCGAACGAAGAAGAGGTTTTAAAATATTTTCACAATGTAAATTAGCACATGAGCATAGGCGCAGACCTCAGATGCAAGCAGTAAACATCATTTTCGGTTCTGGTACCAGTGGTGGGCTTTAGGCAAGTTACTGGTACACCAAAACGTCTTTAAAAAGGTCATACAATGTGACGTCATAGGCCTTAATTCCAATTGATTGCGAAGCATTAATAAAAAGAGTTAATTTTTAATAGGCCATGGACCAAACCCTAATTTTGTAGTCAAATGATAGGCTATGTTTAAAAAATGGAAGGCCAGATTCATGGATTTTTGTATTAAAATGTTTTGGTATATATTTATAGGCTTTAGTATTTTAGGTTGTAAAAAAAATAATCAATTTGTGTCACGTTATTAAACTCGACCCGGTCACTTTGAACAGGCTCCTGAAGAATGTTCGAAAAATAAAATATTTAAAAGGGGTGGCCCAATTTAATTAAAATCTTTTCATCAGATTGAATGACCTGGACACCAATAGGGCCTACCCCATTGTAAAAGTTTCACCCCCTATTCAACCCGTTTTTTTTAGTAATGGTGATCTGTAAACTAATCATTGCAACTTAGGTGATTGCAGACCAAAAGTGCGAAATCCTTCTTAAATGCCCCCCATAATAGCCAAACCGAAAATATTTTGCCCTAAGATTTTATATTTACCATGGAAAAGAGGGAGAACAATTCTTGACACCCAAAATGTGATACCTTGGTAACAATCTTGAGGGCCAGGGACGAGGGTGGTTTTTTTTTTTTGCTATGTATATACCGTTTCAAAGGGCATGTAGTGACATACGGCCTCATCCCCCGACTCACCTAAAAATAGGATTTTTAGGTAGGGTATGTGTGCCTCTTCTTATGTGCAAATTCGATTACTTTGCCAGAAATAATTCGCATTTTTTTCTGTCAGTAAAAAAATGTAAAATTCTCTTGAAAACTAGTCTTAGCTTAAAAAGAAATGTGGTAAAATGTGCATGTTTACACTATGCGAGCGGGAAGCTGAGAGGAACTTTCTTGTTTTTTGGCTAATCGACCATTTATTATGCATGTAGAAGTGGCAAAAGACTAGTATGGAAAGTTGAACTTCTCAAAACATCACTAAAAAATCCGTTCGTATTTTTAGGGCCACCAGATGTTTTGTTTGGGGTGGTTGTCAGTCCTCTTGGGAGGGGCGAGGGACGGGTCCCCTCAAACAAAAAGTAGCCTCAAAGTGATTTTTACTACAATTCGTGAGCCCCAAATGTCGTTTTATTTTTGCGTTAATTCATTACTCATAAACAAACCAAATCATATGCAAATGCAAGTAAACTGATATAGCAGAAGTAAAAAAGAGAAAAAACTATACTAACTAGCTCAACTAACTAAAAATAAACACTAAACTAAAATAAATATTAAATTAACTAATACCTGCATAAATAATTGCATCAAATAATCGAAATAACCTGGATAGCAACATAACTGAATAAAAATAACTAATAACCAACTGATGATAAACATGACAAACTAATAAGTCTTAAAAAGTGAATGAATACACACACACACATCACATGACACAGAATAAATTTATTTCAACTAATTGGTTAAAAAAACGACTATTATAATGGGATGAAAATCTGAAAGATGAAGGTAAAAGAAGAGCAGAGAACAAGATTGGAATATAATAGTTCAGGTTCATAAAAACCCTAACAATCCCCCCCCGACAAAACCCCTAAACGGAGCATTCACAAAACAAGAACTTTCGCCCAGCTCGTTGATAGCTAAGTTCCTGCTAATTAATGCGCGCAAAGTGTGTTAAGAAGCGACGCAAACAGTGCTACGCAGAGAAGTGGTGAATTATTCATGAGCCACAGGGCGCAGCGCTCCCCTGATTCGAAAAGTATTTTTTTCGTCGTCACCATAGCACCCTCCCAGGGGCCGTGCGTATATGTTGAACGACGGAAGGATTCAGTCTAGGGGGGGGCGGCCAAGATAGCACACTTTTTGCCGATCCATAGGTGTACTAGCACGTATTCACTAAAACTTGACAAACTATTCCCAAGTGATATATGTTCAAAGGGTCAAATATCTTCTCTCTAAAAATCCGTTGGAGTTGAAGAATCAACTCCAGTGTAATTTTTTTTTGGTATGATTACGGGAAACGGAACTCCACTTTGGAAAACGAGGCGCTTGACATCACCATGACCTCACTGGTAAATTCGCAGCGACGGCAGGGTAACCCCAGGGTCAAAAACGACATGACTGAGATGCTGTGGACTGATCGCGAGTGAATGGAATGGGAGTGACATATAAACCCGAAATAAAAAAGTCTCAAAAAGAATTTTCAGCGCCATTGCCCGTACTGATTATTGGTTGCGTGCTGTTTTTAGATCACGGTCAATTCAGTTAGGGACATTGAAGTTGCCTGGAAAGAAATTAAACATTGATTGAACCAGAGTGGAAAAGGCAGGCACTCCATACAGGACTGTCGAGCAGCGGAATATGCAGTCACCATGGCCATTGGCATTGCCATCCGATGGGAAGAAGATTCCCCAAACCTAGCCGATTTGTGCTTAATAACTTTCTAAGGGTATGTGCAAAATTAATAGGACTTTTACTTGTTCGTGGAATTCAGCATGGGTCCAGCACCAAATTTCATGATTTGCCATGTTATTTTTTAATGATGTTTATTGTATTTGTTTACGCGGTGGTTCAGGGAATGCCACCAATCATGGCAATTCATGCGATCTTGTGAGAAAAAAAGGTGGTAACTAAATAAGTGCTTTCATCATCCTCGAGTCAGTGAAATTGGTGTGTAATGCATAGTTGCAGCATTAAATCGCGAGCGTAGATTCAAAGCGCTGACGTACGCATACGCGCGCACGTACAAAGGCGGTGCGAAATTTCTCACAACACGGTGCCAACACATCTGCCGAACACCTTTGACATCACTGACTCGGTTGAAGATAAATGGAGAGTATAACAAGGGATGTACAGTGTAAGTTTGATTCATGAACCAACTAGTCGGTACAGTTCCCGCAAATCGTGGTCCAGCGTGGAACACTTGGCTTGGTACGCCAAAGCAATTTCAGTATCGCTGCAGCTGTAATTCACTAATTGTGAGATTGCAAGCACGTATATATGTTTTGTTGCTGTGTTGTACGCTTGAAACTTTGTATGTACGCGACACGGCAGGAGTCAGTACACTGGCCATGATTTCTGCGGAAGCTGTAATTATTGAACACCGGTTTGATCCAGGGGTTGATGCTCATAAAGCCCACAAGGATGTATGTGGAGAGAAAGTGCATCTGAATTATAGTCTAAGTTAAAGGGGGCATTTCGTGGATTCCATCGCCTCGTCCCCCGACAAGCCTCAAAAAGTTGAGATTTCATGTGCTGATCTGAACCGTTTTAACATTAGTAACCATGTGCCAAATCTTACGTTGCAAATTTGGCGGATATGTAAGAAATTCGCATTTTGTATTTTCTGTCCGTAACCGTAAAAAGTTTAAAAGCAACAGTGGCCTATGGGACAGTGGGAAACGAGAATTTGCTCATAACACCAACACCGCAAGTCGGGATCAGTGAAAAAGTTGCGAATATGCTTTTCTCAATGATTGTTAGTGAACAATAATTAAAAATTGATTGAAGGTGGCTGGGAATCACGAAGTAACCTTTAATTTTTTCACTTTTTAAAAATTTACATAGGCCACCTAGTCCGGTCACAGTACTTTGTGGGTGTCCTACACCTCTGCAGGATGCAAATTGATGAGAATCACAGAATCTATTCTCGCAGGGATTCTCGTAGCATGCATTACTTGTATCAATTTTCCCCATTGAATTATTTGGTGTTGTCATTTCAAGTTAATTTGATCACAAACTCTAATTTGCATCCCTGCCGCCTACACCAAGGAATGTGTATGCGAATAATCACCAATAACAAGTCTGGTGAAGTCGTTTCAGGTCGATCGCTTATTAGTCGGCGTTTTAGGACGCCCCAGGACCTTGAATTTTTGATAGGAGTTTCCAATTGACTGATCTTTAACAAATGCAAGTTATTCATCAATAATGAAGGGCAGGGTCTTATAAGAACTACTAAAAATAAATACAATTACTACGGGAAACCTCTGAAAAAAATTTGGAATGTATCAGTACACAGTGACATCAACACATCTAGGATTCAATATGCTATACTGTCAGTTAATGTTTTTATGACCACGATGTATTGAGAAAATTTCAACCAATCGGCGACAAGCTCGTATCGATCTCCACAAGACTTGTTGGGCGAGTATTCGCAGTATACGGTCCCGTTGGGACACCCGTTCAAGTACTGGAACAAGGCTATAGTTTGAGTAATTATTTCATTGCCATGGCGTACGCGCGCATTGCATGTTGCGTACAATGCGTCTAACTTGGCCTAGAAATTATTACTCAACTAAAATAAGGCCCTCTGAGCTCAACTGTCCAATCGCTCATAGCCAGAGGGATTTTTTTATTTCCAAAAAAAAACTGATTATAGTCAATGATTCATCATATAAAATCAATTATTTGGTTTTATAAATCATGATTTTTCATTCTAAAACAGGCTGCGAAAATGTAAGCCATTTCATTGGCTGATGCCGGGTTCAATTCAACAATTGAACCCAGTAGTACGCGCTGCGTATTGATGTTATTTAGGTTAAAGCGCTTGCGTCATACACGTTTGCTACCTTCGCGCGCGTCTGCCAACGTTGCGTCTCGTACGTCAGACCGTGCGTTCAAAGGGTTGTTCGATTGTAGTCACTGGGTGGTGGCAGTCCTTGTTGTATTAAAAGCCGGAAAAATCGCGAAAAAAAAGGGGGTAAAGATTACCTTAATGAATAAGCTGTTTAAGAATGAGAATAAAGGTATGATTTTGGGAACCTGTACTCTCTTACGACGGAATTGAAACCGGCGGACACTAGTATTTTAAATAAATGGTATCGCCTTGGTTTCAATCGTCGTAAAGAAAGTACAGGTTCCCAAAATACAAACTGTATTCTCTAAATTTAATCATGATTTACATCACCAATTAAAATAAACGATTTAAATCGCGCCAACCCTGCTAGTAAATAGCCTGTCCCCACCCGAGATGTGACTTTTCTCATTTACCCTGTGAATCGTAGGGCTATTTGAAAAGGATGTTGGTAGGATGTTTATCGAAAATATGCCCCATTTTTGGTCGACCAATACGAGTTTTTACTAGTACTCCCTATGGGGATTACAAATCGCTTTTTTTGCTCTCACATTAAAACTGGGTTGAAATATTGGCGTGGAACTTTACAGATGGGGTTTTGCCATTTTGGGGTGAAAATTCTGTAAATGTCCGTCTGTGTGGCATGTGTGTTAAAATAAGGGCGTCCATTGAGGATACAAATGTGCTCTCAATTTGCATTTCATCGTTTATACATTGTAGAACCCTATCCAGAGCATTTTGAAAGTTTATTGGTCAAAAGGAAAAAAAGAAAATGTTTTGTAATTTTGCCTGCTATCGTAATTGTCCCCATAGAACATGCTTGGATTAACTGTCATCCACAAAAATTCTAAGCATCATCTTACTGATCATAAGATAACACTACATATTCAAGTTACTCAATTTGGTAATGCATTCCCCAAAAAAAGCATTGCAAAAGAAATGGGGCACTTCTGGAAATGCCCTGTGTGCCTCAAAAGTCCTTCAACCCCACTTTTCCACACCATCAAACCAAGATTTTGGTACTGTTGGAAATCACTTGTATTTTTCTCATCTCACCTGTAAAATATTTTGAACAACTTCCCATTCTGATTCTACAGGCTAAATATGGTGTTTACGGTAAGGCAAAAAAAAAATTGTTTGTATTTGAGTAACGCCAGTGCAAATAGGGTGAGGGCGGGCAGATTTTTTTTTTTAACATTCACTTTCCTGTGCTTTATGTGTACCATCAAGCTAATAAATCACACACATGACAAAACAACTCATTTGGAACTCTGGATAGAGCCTTTATTCAGCAGCCGGTCAGCTGCGTGACTTTTTTTTTTCCTTTTTTTTTATCCCCGACCGTTTTTTCCTTTATTTTTTTTGTTTGAAAAGTCCTAGGGCCGGCCGAATTTTAGGTCGGGCCCGGGTTCTCCACTACAATTTTGTTTGGGGCCTTAACCGGAAAAAGTTTGTAGAGTACTCTGTGGGCTATTGAAATACACATTACATATCAGGGTACACATGGTATGCCCTATTCAAATGAAATTTCATATTTTGGAATGTCTTGTTTTGGCCACCCTTGACCCCTTAAAGACACTATCAGTGATTTTGCTAAATCAGGAATCGAAAAATCATAAAAAATCAGATTTTTACATGTATGTAACAAGTACAGTATCCTAACATACCCTGCAACTGATAAGACAGAAGCAACCTAATAAGGACAGAATTGGAAATTTTAGTCATTTACTGTCCGTTCGGACACTTACTAAACACGTGATTTGAATGGGGCATCGTATCTTGGAACAAATACGTTTTTCTTCCTTTGCTGTTAAATTCTTCTGTTGCAAAAGGTAACTTATAGCATTCTACCAGACTTATACCTTCACTTTGAAGCTTATTCATGCAATTCAAGTTTTCAAATCAATGATAGGGGCTTAAAATCATGATGGAATAAAAGCTGATTTAAACCCAAGCATTCCAAATCATGCATCCCAGATTTGAAAACATTTCAGATATTAGGCCTTCAGGTGATAAATTCCTTGAAAAGGTGATCTGTTCAAATATGTTAACTTTTTTCTAAATGTTGTTACACTAGAATTTACTAAAGTGTATTTTTATAAGGTTTTAATGACACGAGATCTTAATGACACGATATGAAACACAATTGTGTTGAGTTGTCGTGAATTTTAATACTCGCTCACTAACACATTCACCGGCAAAAAGCAGCTATCAGATTCCCCGAGTTACTACGGTCCACAGGAGATATTAAGTTTAATACTGCCAAGTTTGCTGGTGGGGGACATATTCCGAAAGAAAACCCATTGCTGTCCATTGCCACTTGGCCGCTTTCCTTTAAGGAGATTGTAAAATTAAAAAACTGTGCAATTGCTGGTGCACTGTTCTAGCTTTTCCGGATCATTCCGCCCATGTTGGTTTTCTTTTCCACCGCATGTTTTCCAAAGTACTTTGTGATCTTCCCAAATGTTGGTAAGGTAAAACCCAAGTTGGAAAAATTAAAGGCTGACTCCAGCGATTTAAATATAATATGTTTTGTGTAGTAATTAAAAATAGTAATCTAGAACTAAAGATGGTCCCCTAAAAGGGGTAAAACCACAATTTGCGCACCCACTTGCAGCCTGCAACCCAGTTGAAGTCAGCAACCTTGACGGTACTTAAAAGTAAACAGTTATGTCGCTGCACTTTATTCCCGTCAAGGCTGATGCTGAATTTAACGGGACTGGGTGCAGACGGCAGTGGGTGCGCAAATTGTGCTTGGTTCCCCCCTAAAATGCTTAATCCAAAAGTTAGAGATGAATCAGGTTTTTAGTTTTTCATGCAGAGTAAGCAATTATGCAGGTTAACAGGCCATAGGATACCGTGTTGTATAACAAAACTTTTCCAGAGCTGGAATTTTTATAACAAACTCATGATTTTCTGTATGAAGGACTCAGTTGAGCTTAGTTATTTCACACAGTGATTCGTATATGGGACAAGTGTTATGTACATGCAAAAAACACGATTTGTTTGAAATTTGAGTGCGCCCTACGGGAGGAAAATATATAAGTCAAGCCCTTCTTTAAAGACAGTAATCCCCATGTTCAATGAAGAATTAGTTGGCTGACAATAACGCACACTACACGTTAGAAACTTGTAGTTTGGGCCACTATATTGTTTGGCAGTTCCGTAACCTGACCTGACCCACTGACCACTTTTCATACACACAAATTAGGAAACTCACAGAATAACGCACAGGTATTCCTTTAAGGTTTCCAATTCATAAGTGTGGGTTAAAAAAAGTCAGATGGGTCAGGTTACGGAAACTCCCGATTGTAATTTAAAGTAAAAAGTAGTAAATTGTTGTGCCGAGCAAGTCGTGCGCGGAGTGCCCATCTCGGCTTTCCTTAGCGTTTAGGGCCAGACTCCTCCGCATTATTTTTGCTGTGGGGGGTTCGCACTCCTCCCGCACAGCGAGTCGTTACTTTCCCAGTATTGAATAAACACTGGACCCATTTTACGTAATACATCTGGGTGGAGAGGAGTAAATGAGGTAATGCACCTTACTATCAAGGGCACAGCACATTGGCCGCAGTGGGACTCAAACACACGGCCCTTAGAGTGTGGGACGATGCGGCTCAATCCAAAGAACCACACGGTGCCCCTATTAGGACCACTATTAAGGACACAACCACGTGAAATCACCAAGTTGCTGTGTCCTATAGTGGTCCTTCTAAGCTAGAGAACAATACCACATTGCCTTAACCAGATCCTTAAACTGTGAGTGATTTTTAGTGTCAGCACAAGACCAATTCTTCTTTGACCAGGGGGATGCAAGGAGGTTGATTTCCTTTAGGTCACTCTAGTTTACAGCTGCAACTTGGACCTTCAAAATTGGCAGAATTGCCAAGGTCAATTGTGAACCCAGAGTCAGATAGTACAGTGGTGTAATCAGAGGGGGGTCAGGGGGGAGCTTCCCCCCTGTGGGAAAGCTTGCCCCCCTCTTGCCCCCTGAAAATAATTAATGATTTTACAAGCCATGTACTATACTAACAAAATTGTAATACAGCTTGGCCCCCCCCCCCCGAAATATCTTGCCCCCTGAAAAAAAAGCTGGTTACGCCACTTGTGATAGTTAAAAAAATGATTTTCTGTAACATGACCCATCGACCACACTTTTTTCTGACACACGATTGGAAACCTGACCATGGAATATCAATTAAAGCACAGTTATTTTCTGTGACGGTTTTCGAATCATAAGTGTGTCAGAAAAACTAACTGCTGCACGTGCTGGTGGACCGTTTGGTTCCCCAGCAGGACCCTGTTGCTGCCTTATTGTGGGGGAACTTCAGTGCTATTCTGCCAGTTTCGCTGGCGGTTAAACAACCATCGGCGGAAAGCATTGATTTCCCATGGGCTTCAGTGGCATAACCAGCATATATTAAAATGTGTGTTAGTATAGGCTATGTTGTTTTCACGTAAATTGCATATGTGAAGGAAAATCACTAATTTTTCAGGGGGTAAGATTCCTCAAATAGGGAGCCTGCAAACTGCTCAGTTTCTTCAAAAGACAAAATAAATACAGTTTTACAGTGGAATGAAAAAGTTACTTGGACAGGAGGATATAAAAGCCCAATGCGAAAGGCAACAAACTACACAAAAGGTTCAGCACATACTGTGATAGCAAAAGGAGTACAATGTTTATACAGTCCATGCAAGTTTGCTTGTTTGGTCGAACAAATTAATCAGAAAGTAGTAAATGCCAATGTTTCCCAGCCTTCATTTTAGGGTGGTTATAGTATGTCAATGAAAAGTTCTGTTTTTGTATCGCTAATTGATTTCTTGCTTTTTGGATCAGTCGGACCAGACTGTCGGAAATGAGTTGGTTCAAATTTTCCAGACTGCTGCCCCTTTAAGGGTTGAAAAGTTAGTACAGGGGGAAAATTGAAATCAGTCCATTGTGTTCTATGTATACTAGAACATGGTTAACTCATATGCCAGGTTCCAACTTAGGTTAAAGCGGTATAGCCCTATAATAGTTTCATCCTTGGTAAAGTGATTAGTTTACACTGAATTTTCTTCAGTAGATAAGATGATCATTGACACCACTGTTCAACAAATTTTGAGCATTTACATTTACCCTGGGGCTAAGATGAACTGAACCATTATGGGCTATGGGACCCTTAACAAAATGTTGGAAACCTGTGCTTGCAATATATTTACTTTTTTTCTAATCCTTATTAAGGAGATCAACATTGTGGACATCAAAACAATTGACTCCATTAGAAGTTTACAAGGGGCCTTCTGTGCAATATGTTAAACACGTCCATCACTCAGCTGAAAGACAGCAAAAAATTATGTTTGCTTTATCATGCTATGGGGTTCTAAAAAATCAAAATCCACTTGAATTGCCAAGACCAGGATACATGTGTATCATACTGATCTTCACCATCAAACATGGACAACATTGAATTTTCATGTAAATTGTGGCCACACATTTTTCAGATGCCCAAGCTGACAGAGCTAGACAGTACATGAGATTTGCAAAACACTTAAAACCCACAGGTGTGGGGTGTTGTCTGCATTTGGATGTCTACTGTCAGATCTACAGTCCTCCAGGAAAAATCAAATTAAAACCACGGGTGCGATAACTTTTCTGGAGTGGTGTCTCTCGGTTCTGGTGTAAAATCAGTTTGTGAAAGTATGTATGTATGAATGTGGGTGTTATCTGTGTGTGTGTCGTGGACATGGGCATTCATGTCTGTACTGTGTGTGGCTTTGGCAATCTGATGGTAGGTGTGTGTGTGCCTACATATCCGTGTATTTAATTAAGCCTACAGAATTGACAATTAATAAATATCTATTCCTTTTTTAAAAAAAATCGCCATTTTTATTCTCAGGTCATTTGTAAACATTTTGGTTATTGTTGCATACAATTAAATTGACAATGCCTAGGTATTTTTTAGCAGTGCACAGACCATTAAAAAAGTTGGAAAAGGTGCCAAAACTGAGTCAGTCAGTTGATGTTTTTGAGGGGGTTGTAATTTCGCTTATTTCAAAATACTTAACATAACTCTTTTCTCATCGCCATTGTGTTTTCACTTCATGCATAATACTAACTCTGTGGCTTCCCTCTTAAGAAAGAGTTGGGTTCCAACTACCTATAGAATTTGGGAAATTCTACAGGTGGTCTCCTTACTAATCCAAAGAAAGGACCGAACCAGTGGCGTAACGGCTGTAGGCCAGGAAAACCATGTGCCAAAATCATAATATAAGCCAAATCAGCCGGTTTTGCCTCTTCTTACCGGGAAAATTGGCCTTTTGACCCCCCCACCAAAAAAAACTGGGAAATTTGGCCCCCTCAGATTGGGCCAGCCTGTACGGAACGCCAACTGACCGAAACTGACACAGTAAAAGACATGACAGCAGCCAATTTGTATACAAATCAAGGCATGAAAAATTATTTCCTGGGAAGCCACCTGGCAAATTTTCCAAAATGTGTAGTTTTTACAAAAACGGTGCAAATTTCCCATCCAAATCCAAAATTTCTTTCCAAACACCAAAATTTTTCCAACACCAATTTCCTGGGAAGATAGCGTCCTCTCCCTCCTCACTTTTTCATGTCATTGACACTAATTTACACATATTGTGGCCAACAATTCAAATAGAAATGTCTTCCGTTCCTGTTTCACAGTCATGGGGATTAATCTCTGTTAATCATTAAGTTTCTGTCTTTCAGCTGAAGTGAGTTAAAACTGTAAAAGATCATTTTAAATGAATTGGTAACACCAATCACCAATATTTTGACATTTTAGACTCATTGTATCTTCCATATTTTATTCAGAGTTGTACAGCAGTGGTAGTGGAAACCATGGTGGCCATGGCACCTCCCACTTGTGAAAGTGGAGGTGCCTCCTCCCCCCCAAAAAGTGGAGTAGCCTCCCCCCACCACACACTCTTTTCTAAATATATTGGTGATGTCACGTACGTGATAGCTTGCATAGAAAACTATAGTAAAAATATTGAAAATTTGCTCAGATAAATTGCCAAGTGGCCTCCTCCACTTGAAAATCATTCCACCACATGCCACACCGCGGTAACGGATAACACTCCCTGTAACCTCAAAGAGAATACATGAATGTTTACAAACAAACCGCCAAAAATTATGATACAGACCGAGATGAGTCTGATTATATGGAAATTATAAACGTTTTAGTGTGTATAGACACTATTTTTTCTTTTTTCTAGACTTCTGTAGAAATGTAAAAAAACCCCACATATTCTCAATTTTAGGTTTGGTTGCAAAGGGCGATTTTTAGAATTTTTTAAGCGAACACAAAGTGCCCTAAAGTGTTTTCATTCATGTTGGTGCCTACGGGGGTATCCCCAAGGAAAACCACTTTTTGAGGAATTTTCAAATGAAACTCTCACCTTTGAGGGATCATAAGACAAGGCCAAAGACCACAGTACAAAATGAGCTCCAGTTTATCGTCTGGAAATTAGGGCAAATGATTGATTTCGAAAATGGGTCAAAAAATTACACAATATGTAAACAGGTTGTTTCCACGACCCTGCTCCCACAGCATTACACTTTGTAAATCATTTGAGTTTATATCGACTATGGTCAGGATGGTAGGACAATTTGCCATCATTAGCAATTGTAATTCTTGTATTTTTGTGGGGGCAGCAACTAAGGACACGTATTGCCATAGGTTATGACTTTGTACAGCAATGGTGGGCCCCCAAATTCCACAAAAGGGGTTTAATAAGGTCCACTTTGGCGATTTTTTTTTTATAAAATTGTCCAAAATTTAAGAAAATTTTGACAGAAAGTACACTTTTGGTATTATTAAATGTTCAAAAAAAAGTCCCCAAAAGTAACTTTTTAAGGGGTTAGGTCCACATTTAGCAAAAAAGGTCCACATTTTTCGTAAAAAAGTCCCATTTTTCGAACGTCACGCCACCCCCCAAAATAATCCTGACGTTTCGGACGGCCGCTGGTTGAAGGGTATTTCCAACCCAGGGAGGGGGAAATACAAGGTGGCAAATTTGTTTTGTTTGGCCAAAATGGGAAATACTGGGGAATACCGGTTTGTGAAAGTAATTATAGTCCGCAGGGAGCACACAGTCGGGCTCCTAAATGACCACGGAAATAAAGCGGTTAAAACTAAACGGTTTGCGTGGACGGATTGAACTGATTGAGTGCCCATTCATTACCGTTGTAACAAAAATTACAAAATGTGGAAATTATTTCTTAGCTATAATCAAAGATAAGTAACATGCAAATTCCTGATAACTACTTTAATGGGCTTTAATGCAGGAACAAAACACCAAACAGTGAAAACTGTGGTGAAACAAATAAAGTATTTGAGCAAATTGTCATACCTTTCTCCCACAATAGTCGTGATGTCCAAAAATCTTACACTAAACAGATGATTGTGTTTACATGAGTACAGAATAACACAAAGATCAATAATGTTGTGTTTGAGTTCAAACTTTACAAGAATGGGGCACAATATAATATTACGCATAAATCTGGGATATTCACAGGATGCATGGATGTCAAGCCAACCACCAGGTTATGTTAGTACATCCATGCCAATAACAAAATTAAATAGTAATTTTAAGGATTTTTTTTATTTTCAGATCAGCTAAATCGTTGCTTATCCCTTTTAAAGGTACATTCGTGATCCTAAACACCAGCATTTTTGTGTCGCCATGAACGAAATGTTCATGGATGTGGACATATAATGCCGAATATTCTGTTTGTCCGTCCATCCGCCCGTATGAATGGATACCTTTTTTAAAATGAATTTTTAATTCCTGCAGCTGAAGCTATGCCCCCGATTACTTCCTTATCTTGTTTGGGAGTCCAAGATAGTGAAAATATCGTGATATAAAACATGATAATGATAAAAATGTTATTTAGCCCTAAGTATTAATGGTCCGCTATGAGTTTTAAAATCCCAATATTTTTGCAAATCATAGCTCGACCAATTAATTTGGGCTCAATCCAATTTTATATTCAACTGGTCATTTTGTTTAACCTTTTGAAATGCACTAACACTTCTCCCAGTTTGCATGTATTCTCTTCTAATCAATGCCAAACTTCATCAAAAAGCAAGTGATCGAGCAACCAGGAGACACTTGTGGTTAGAGAAACGCATGTTGTTCATGGTTTACTAGGTATCCCCAAGAAAAGGTATTGGATGGTGGGTGTTTTATATTATGGACCAAAGGTCTGAATAGGGTGTCCCATGGCCCTGTGTTGCAAAATTTCTGTCAGTTTACTGACAGAGATGACAAAATTACAAATTTCTTTCAGCAGAATTTACATGGAAAGATAGCACACATTACTACTTGGGGCCAAAAGATGATCTTCCAGTGCGGATTTAAGGAAAAGGGCACTTGTCAGCAGCTTAAGGTGGGGGCCCCTTTAGCATCGTGAAGCGGACGTAAAAATGTCCGCACTTTTGCGACTATGGAGTGTTCTGAGGGGTCCTGAAAAGGGGGGCCCTGTCAGCAGCTGTCGACCCTTCTGACTCTTAAATCCGCATAAAAATCTCAACTTTTTAGGCAAGTCGGGAGGACGAGGGCTCAGGATCACGAAATGCAACTTAAATTTGATACTAAAGCAAACAGTTCAACCTGGCCCTTTTAATTCTGGTAAGGTACAACCTTACCGAATGAGACCACCTGTCAACAGAAATCTTCTAAGGAATAAAACACCTACTGCATTAAAAAACTAACACATTTCTTCTCTCATGAAAATGACGCCGATCTAAAATGTCAAAATTGCATCCAGTGTGCGTAAACAGGGGGGGCAACCTGCCCCCCTGATGACTTTGGCTGGGAAGAAAAAATTTGCAAAAATCATGCAAATCAGCCGTTTTTTTTTGAGCCATCTGACCGGGAAAAAAAAAGGAAAGAAAAATGGCCTTTTGACCCACCTGAGGGAAAAATTCCAAAAACTGGGAAATTTGCCCCCTAAGAGCGGGCAAGCCTGATACACCACTGATTGCATCCAATATCATTTTATTATGAGTAATTGTTTGTATTACAACGCATCATAAATAAAGTTTTGGCAAAATATGTTGCAGGTGCAGTAAAAAAGGCTAATTAATGATGCCAAATCTCTGGTGTTGGTGTGAGTGCTGTGCATCAGGCTGAGATTGGGGAGGTGTGCCCCCTTTAAATGTGGACGACTCAAATGTCCACCTCATCTCCACTTATCCCCTTGCAATAATGATACCCCAGTGAAATGCAGATTCAGAAGAAATAAAAAATGTGTAAACATGCGGTCGACCACACTATAATCTGGGTTAAAACTTAGCCAACTTGTAACCCACTTCCCACAAAAACAACACACTACAGCCAGGTTATTTATTGTGCCATGGCCAGAAAATTTTTACCAATATTCTGTATCTCACACACACACGTTTCATTTCTATGGTCCTATTTGTTATGCATTTCTACTATACTTCCAAATGGCTGACGAAATTTGGTGACCGGATGCTTTCGGTGATTACTTGCATGTTAAGATATGAACAATTGGACCATAAATCATTTCATCGATCTTGACTGGCTTCAATATTAATATAACATTCCTACAACATTTGAAATATTTTTTTTAATTTCATTGTTCCTAGTGCGTGATATGAGACCATACCAGCTTCAGCTGTGTGTATCAACGTGATACCCACTGCTGGAGGGACAACCGAGGTGCATCGAGGTGTAACCAGATCTTTGCAAATGTGGGGGGTGGCCGAATAGGGCCGAGGCATTTTCTGACGGGTTAATTTGGTTGCGCCCCCCCCCCCCCCCCCCGATGACCTTTGGCCGTGAAAAATATTTGCAAAAATCATGCTAACAGCCGTTTTTTATGCCCTCTGACCGGGACCAAATTGGCCTTTGACCCCCCCTGACAACTGACAAAAGGTCAGTTCATTTGGAGGGAGCTGGAAGGAGAAAGGGTTACAACCCTGATTGTTATGGACAGATCAATTTAAAGGTGGGTGACCCAATCATCATCCAATTTTCATTATGTTTTATTCCTTCACATGAAGCATATCCCCAAAAAACAGCTGATTACAATTTTCACGTAAATCGCCCAGCGGTTTTGTAATAGTTGAAGCAAAATGGGTATTGGGGGGGGGGGGGTTTGTTTTTTTGTGTTTTTTTTTTTTTTTTGTTTTTTGGGGTTTTTTTCATTTGGTTTCCCTTTTTTTTTTTTTCCTCCTTGGCCCCCTTGTGTTCCTCCCCTGTGGCCTCCCCGTTCTGCGCCCTTTGTGGTTCCTCCCTCCCCGGCCCCTTTCTCTGCCTCCCTTTCCCACTGGAGTCCCTCGCCCCCTCTGCCCTTTCTTCTCTTCCCCCAAAATTCCATTTTATTGAGCCAAGTGTGGGGGGGGGGGGACACGGTTTTTTTTGTTCGCTCATGTTTACCCCCCTTTTCAAGGTCAGATTGAATTTGTCATATATAAAATATTTATTTTAGTATAACATGAAGGTGGGCAACTGGCAACCTTGTCCCTCCACTGTTAAAAAGAGGCTCGATCGTCGCCTATGTGATACTACACTAAACGGCTATTCATAATAATAATGCAAGAACTATGTTGGCCGGTTTTTGGTCAATACATCGTACAGTGTACTATTCCAATAATTGTAACTTAATGGCATCAGCTGTTTAAAAGTTGGACATAATCTTTGGTGCCATATTAAGTTACAACTGTTCTGTGAAGTCCAATGCCATTTAAGGTTTGAGTGTTTTGAGATGTATATTTACTAACTAAAGAAAAATATAATTTCTTTGACATACCTACATCTCTAGAGTCTGTAGAATAATTGTCTTACTAATTTGTAACCCATCCCACATTTATTCCACATAAGTTTGAATGTCAAACATGTGGCACAGGCTGGCAAATTTGGCAGCCCAATGTAGACACCAAGGGCAGTTTCACCTGAAATTTCATAATGTGAATTTCAAATCTTGAAAATGGTTATTACATGATGTGAAAGCTCTCAAGAATGCCCTACACTTACATTTAATTGCCAATAATTGATTATTTAATCCACTTTGCAGCTCAAAGTTAGAGCATAAGCTGTCTGTGTATCTTTGCTTAAATTGCACTTTTACTACACACAACATGTCATGACTAGATAGTCTATGAGAACAGCAGCCATATTAACAGTTAAGACTATCTAGTATGATCATCAGGACTACATTGTACCTTAATGAATTTAAGTGTTGGGTGACCCCGACAACAACCATTTCTCCTCCCCCTCCCATTAAGGCCATGGAAATGTCTGTATAAACCAAAACAGCTCCAAATGTGGTTGACATTAATCACACTCTATGCCATGGGCCAATTTAATACATTTGGTTCTACTATCGAAAAATGGGGAAATGGGACGTCGTTATGTCATATGGGATCCAAGTTTGGGAAAATATCAAAAACAATGGATAAATGGACGATTTTGAATATTTTCTCATTATGACTGGAGCTTTAAATATAGTTTTTCTTGCCCACTATTTTTGAAATCATCGCTCACCAATCAATAAATAAATCCAACTCTATTTTTTTGGTGATGTGAATTCCATGTGAAGGCAAAACAACATGAAAAATCTGACCATGATCAGGTCACCCACCCTTTGTGGTTAGTTCTGAAAGAAATGGTGGTTTCCAACTATTCATGTAGTGCTGCTAGTATACAAATATATATTGACATGAGAGGCTCTGGGTTAAAAACTATGGCGGCAGCAGTGACCGACATTAGTGCTATCTTGCTGCGGGGCTGTTGTTTTTTTTCATAAAATATTCATTAGGTAAATTTAAAGTTTAAACAATGAAAAAAATCATGTTGCATTTTCCAGTCAATAAATTTCATGTCAAACAATGCATCTCTGTGAATGGAATGTGGTTTAATTAACCATTGCATCCACTACGCGAAATGCAGACGCGCACGCGATCGCAGTAGTTTCGCAAATTAAGCACGGGGGGTCTTGATTTTGGTTAGGGTAGGTACACTTGCATCGTTCCAACAAAGAGGGACTATACTGAAATGCGGGACTACCGCTAGGGGTATTCAAATTCACACTAATCAAGTATAGTACCCGCTAGGGGCAGTGTTCGGATTTTTTTAGAGGGGTTTTAAATGCACCAATGCATGTACCTTTTGCTCAGTGCATGTAAAAAGTTGCCTGTGCATGCCAAAAATTTTGTTGTTTTTCAGCCCAATTTTCAAGGAATTTTGCCTGTGGTGCATGTCACGTTTATTTTCTAAATCGAACATTGGCTTAGTAGGGGTATCAAATTCAGGTAAGAACAAGCAGTGTGTAATTTCTTACAGAGTACAAGTGTATTTTTTCTCATCTATTGGTTCTTTAAAGGTGTTTTTTTTATTTACTATTGAGAGCAGGTACAGCTAGGGGTTATAATTTTACCGCAACAATTGGTCCCGTTAGGGGTAGATTATATTTTCATGAAAAAAACTGGTTATTATTTTAACTGAATATGGTTCCGTAGGGGTATATTTTACTGAAAATTGGTTCCTGTAGGGGTCAGTAACTTCAGAACCCTTGGAACGGCATGGGTACCCAACAAAACCTGAAAACCCCCCCCCCCCCCCCCCCACGAGAAATTAAGACACCATACAGTAGTACCCTAAGCCGTATATAGAATTCTGAAAAATGAACTAGTTATGGGTGGGCGTGGTTAGAGGGGTATAGCTAGTTAAGGATGCGCCGATTGCTCGCCGCCATAGTTGAACTATTTTTCATCCCATGATAGCGTTTCAACAAATAAAAAACCTAAAAATTTATTAATGAAGTATATAATAATCATGGTTACTGCCCAGGGGGGGGCAACATGTATTCAAAGGTGGGATATGATGCGTGAGATTGGACTTTCAAAATTTGCACCCTAAACCATATTTTCACCGACTAAACACAAGCTAAAAATCCCCTAACAAGTATTTTTATCCGTTTATGATACACTCAACAAGTACGCAATGCATAGAATCGTAAATATACCCTCTTATTTCTTGCTTTGACTTTATTTCCCAAGGTTCCTATTACAAATTTTGGAGGTTTTGAGGCGGAAATTAAAACTAGTAAAGTAGAACTAAAGATGGTCACATAAAAGTTCAATTCCAAAGTTAGAGATGAATCGGATTTTCCGTTTTCATGCAGGAAACATGTATTGCACAGTTTATAACCGTGCCATAGGATACCGTGTAACAAAATTCCCAGATCCGGGAAAATTTTATAAACAAAGTTGTTATTTTAAAAAAAAAAACTTCGATTTGAGCTTAAGTTATTCAACACAATGATTGGTATATGGGACAAGCATTATGTAAATGACAAAAATACGAGGTGTTTGAAAATGAGTGGACCTATGGGAGAAATCTTGAGTCAGCCTTTAATGAGATATAACATTGACAATTTCAGGGTTACGAAAAAACATACCCTTTTCATATTTTGTGTTTTGACACCCTAACGTGTAGCCCACGTACGTTAGCACGATTCATCTTGCGTCTTTCA
The DNA here is from genome assembly GCA_023653785.1 of Ophioderma brevispina. NCBI lineage: Eukaryota > Metazoa > Echinodermata > Ophiuroidea > Amphilepidida > Ophiodermatidae > Ophioderma > Ophioderma brevispina. The sequence goes on from JAMKCH010000338.1 coordinate 23,810, forward strand.
CAGTGGTGGCGACTTTGTTTGGTCTTGATCATTGTGCACTTGGATTTTATCATTTTCATTTTTTACTTATAGGCCGCCCTGTTCGCAATGCGGCCTATGTGAAAGACACAATGATAATAAAAGCGAAGCCAGATGCATTATAAATGCATCGTGATAGCACAAGTCTGTTGGAAAAAAGACACCCCTTTTACGCATTTTCTTGTTCCGCATCATATCCACCTTTGAACAAGGGGCCCCCCAGGGGTACTGGTTCAAGCATTTGACTCACAGTCATGCAGCTGGGTCAAACATTAAATCGGCGCAAGTGGCAAAAAAACAGTCTGTCGCATGAATTAAGTTCAAGTTTTCACTAAAATTTCATACTTTAATCGAACTTTCTTTTCTTAAATGAAATATAACATAAAAAGTAAAAAAAAGTATATGCAATTTTGGGATTCTAAGTAATGTATATTTCAACCTAAGAAAGTTGTATTTACAGAGTTCTAGTCAAACCACGTTGTCGCAAAATAAAAATAGTTTCATTCATGTCATGTTTCCGTTCAGATGCAAATTCATTTGAAGCATAATTATTACCAATGAACATTATAGTACAAATGTATTGGAATAGGCACACAAATGAATAGATTGAGAACTTTGGCTCATAAAACATAATGATTTATTATGTCGCACAACTAAGTGAAACCTACGTTACAACGTACAGTATAATGTGATTCCGCGTTGTTACAGATAAGAAACATTAGCTTAAATTTACTTAAATATATATTTCTAGTTTGGTCGTCATACGACAGTCGAGGTATTACTGCCATAGGTATGGGTTATTAAAATCGGCACGTGGCGTCAAGAATAAATTGACAGCCCCAAAAACAACGGTATGGTTTAGAAATGCAACATACGTTACTTCAACAACACCTAATGAAAGGTAGAAGTAGCTTTTAAACACACCAATCTGACAGATTTATTTAGGGGCAATTTTGCTTTCTCTCCCCCAAAGGCCTTTTTTTAAAATAATTTCATTTTGCATTTCTACATATTAATTGGGATGACGTTGACCTAAATGAAAACATACAGGGGAATAGAAACATGCGTTACTACTTATTTCAAAACAGTTGCTAAATCAAAAACTCTGACCTAGCGTCCGACTACCCTCTGCTATCGCTGGATCGAAAACTATGAAGCGCCATAATGCGTCGAAGTAATTGCAACGCTGAGTAGCTCGATAATGACGGATTTTTTTTTAGTGAAACGTGTTCGAAATCAGCTGAAAGATAGCCACGGTTTGCCCTTTTTTAAAGGCAAAATTCGTTTTTTAAACTGCTAATCAAGTAAAATTATTTCCAGGAAGGAATGGTACTCTTTGGATACGTTAGCTCGGGTTCAAAACGACAAAATGTCACTTGATAATATTGTACAGTTGCCAATAAAACATAATATAGGTTATAAATTTGTAACGTACGTTTCATAATAATGTCACGTAAGTTTCGTTTTTTTTTCAAATCAGATTGGGTGATGTGTTGTTTCTAGGATATTTTAAGGATGTATAAACATCGGCATAATTGAAAGTTTCAAGGGATATTATAACATTGTTGTCGACCAGTGTCAAATTCATATATAGTGAAATGTACCTATAGCATGCCTTGTAAACATGTGGTAACGTAGGTTCACAAATAAACTAGCGAATTCATGTGATTATACTCTTGATTTACTTGAAAGTTTTGTATTATACATGTTTATTATTTTGAATATATAAACGCTATAATACTTTACGTAAGAGGAGGGTGTTGTTATTCTATATTTTCGGAGAATTACTGTTACACCCCAGAGAGTTAAAAGTAACGTAAGTTGCAATATTATATGTCATTTTACTAACACCTGTAATCATGCTGTCTTATTACATATTGTTTAAATGGCCGAAAAGCAAAGTCGATTTGTGGGTCACATACACGGAGATCCTATGCAAGATAGAGCCTTCGAACGTCTATCAAAGAGGCTCTTTAGCATAAAGAAAAGACAGGCTGGGCATGATAAAGACAACTGAGCAATCTGTACGAATAATTGAATTAACTCAATTAAACATTGAGAATCAAGAGGATTAAGACTAATATACGGTGTATGTCACATGTACCATTTCACAAGTGATTGCAACGTTTATGGTTTGACATAGCTTGTTGAAACAGGCCTATGCATAACCAATGTGTAAGTAATTAGTTCTTTAATGATGAAACTTGAGATATACCTTAAATTCCTGTTGCTAAAACTTGGTTGCGTCTGAAGTGTTGAAATAGTGTTGTTATCAAGGTTTGTGTAAACAATACGATCTTGAAAGATAGATTAGTAGAAAAAGATGTTTGTTTGTCTTAACCAAACCGACCTTAAAAACCTTTGACTTTTGATATTTTTTATTTCTTTAAAACAAAGACAAAAGCAAAATCCACCGACACACTTGTTCCACCAAATTTCACAATTCCATTGTATTTTTTTCTTGAGAAACAGGACAGCATGGGAAAACAGAAATATAAATCATGAAAGTGTTTAAGTTAACGTTTGACTGTTTGAGATTTTGAAAAAAAAAGCGCTGAATTTTTAGTATTTAACATGATTTTATTCTAATATCCAAAAACAAAACAAAGAACGACCCGACCTGGACCGGACCCTGCTTTTTTTCTTACGTTCGGAAAACAAACATAATGCTTTACCTTGCAAGGGTATTGAAATAAGTTGGTGTTGATCTTACATGCCACACATACGTTACGGGATTTCAATTGTTCCAATGGGTTCAAAGAAAACTTTGGTTAGGAGCTGTTAAATATATGAAAACGTTCGCACTTTATGCATTTTGATAAATGGCGAAGTTCAGGGCAAACAGATGTTTTTAAACTCAAGTCTATTCGTTTCCATTTGAAAAGATTGTCGGTAACGATCTGACAAAGTCATAATATACATGATAATCAGAAACGTTGACAGTTTGGGAAAAATTATGCAATTATGGTCAAAGCAAATATCGCCCAATTGATTCAAGAAAGAGGGCTTAATTGTATGTATTTCTGTATAGCGTTTTTTGTAAGTAAAATGTGAATCTCTGGAACTATAAGCGTTAGTTTGATAAATTCAATGAAAACTTACGTTACCCTTTGTCAAACATTTTACAACACAAATCCCATATTAAATTGCAAAAAATCTGGCAATCATGGACAGATCATAATTACGACACAATGATGATTTTGGTAGGGATTTTAATTAGGGAATATCATTCATTCAATTTAATGCCATTGAGGAAAAAAGTACTAATTTTAACGGATTATTTTATTTTTCGAATTAAATTCAAAGACGTCAGAAAATTACTTATTTCGTAGATGATACCTAACATTTTGAGGGAATCTTCAATTTCATGAAGATCGTGTATTAGACAGAAACAAGATGATTAACTTCCTCGATATTCACCTGTAGTAAGCAGAGAGGTGAGTTGGCATTTGATTGGGTAACTTACGTTATATATAACATACGACATATAAATTGTCCTCATGTAACATTCATAGGAATTGATCATTCAATGTAATGATAGCCAATGTGAGGCAAAGCAACAAATGCAATCATTTGAAAAGCAACAGACCAACTTAAGGGTAAACTATCATAAAAATACAAGAAACAAAAACGAGTCGTTGCGTATTAATTTGACTAAATGATTCAACTTAGGATGTAAAGTGCCCAAAATAATTTTCAGATCACATGGAATAGCATTTAAATACCTAGGAATCAAAAAATACATAAAGTCCGTAATTCAAATAAACACATTTAAGGTATTACGTGTACCGTTGTGATTGAAATCTCATTTTATTGTTAATCACATGATAACGTAAGTTACTTATGAAAAAATTAAAAAACAAGACTATTTAAGTGTTGTGAAAGTAAAAGTTCGCAAGATTACATTTGATATTTTTCAAAAATAAACTTTGAGGTACTGGTCTTTCATTTGATGAATTAAAAAGTTGTCTTGTTGAATTTCATTTTTTTCAATTTGTCGTTTCCCCACTGCGCCGATTTAATGGTTTTGTACAGCTGTTCGAGTCTGATATCCATAGATTTTGTGTTGTGATCAATGGTCTCGACCAATTAGCGTGAGCCACGCCAGTTGGACCTGGCAATGGCCTTGTTCTAAATCTAATGTCCTACGACACGAATAGTTAGTGATTATTTTCCAACATCTCTACTCTAACCTGTCACACCTTTTTCTACATAGGGTTTGGCGAATGCTTTGACCAATTATCACATTGTGTTATTATATTCCCCTAATCACTGCAGTTTATGCACCTTATTGCTGGCGTATGTTTGATTCTGTCTGAGAATTAAATCCACCATTATTGTGCCTATCTGTGACTGGCTATCCAATAACTTACAATCCATACAGCATGCATGCATTTTTCTTAGAGATTGCTTTTGACAAGACATTCCATGTTGGGCGGGTCCCTGGTGGGTCATGTCTTGGCCTGTCCCCCCAAGCTTCGTAAATTACCAAGCGCACCCCGAGTCATACTGTCACTGTGTGACAGTAGGGTACGTTGCCTTTTTGACATGAATGCCATAAACGCAATTGTTATGGTTGTCAGATGTAAAATACTACATGCCACACTATCAAACAGTTTAAGCAATTATGCATTTTCACAAACGTAACGTTCAATGACTCATCATTCTGCACTGCATCCAGCCCAAAATGTGCCTGCAGCAGCTCCCGACTGGCATCAGCTAGGCTAGTCACCCACCGTGTAATGACCAATTCGTTGACCTCATGTAGCAATCCTCTCATGTCCGGACTCGGTCTTTAAAAAAGTTTTCATGATGATAGTTTTGCATCATAATTATTGACCGCGGCCCAGGTTACGACGTTTGCGACATACGTAACGGGGGATATTCCCCAATTCGCCACCGATCTATTTAAACACACACGGTGTTTCAACTTCCGGTATAAATATTTTTAGGTTTTTTGTAAAAAACGTTTGCTGTTCAGCTCGTTCCAATGGACTCTTCGGTAGTTTGCGTATGAATGGAAGCTGGCCGCCACCGCCTGGTTGTGGTTGGTGGTGGGTCGGTGGCGGGTGTGGTAGTGGTGGTGCCGACGACGACGTCTCTTCCTCATTAAAGGTTATAAGTTGGTGAGGATCCGTTACCTGTTTGAAACGAAAAACAAAAATTATTATATTAAATTTTGTTATTTTCGGTCAGACACGTTGTTGATTAAATTTATAACATTTCCAATTAGGGCCAATTTTTGTCAACTGGATGGGTCAATTTTTCAAAGTTGTGTTACTGCTTATTTTCTTCTTGCAAGGTACGGGTTTCTTTGCCCTCTCAAATAAAATTCCATTCACTTGTTTTATGTTTGGGTAATTTTGTCGAAAAATGATTCTAAATTACAAATATACAAATGTATTGGACTGCCCATATAATAATGATAATGGACATTGGGCAACGGAAGTAGTATACCCCCAGGGCTTCATCATACAATTTGAATAATTTCGGTTGTTATATATATATATATATATATATAATATATATATATATATATTATAACATCATAGTAAACAGTATTATTTACAGGGGACTATCTTTTGGAATTAAGAGTGCTCATCCCTTACAGGAGAGCGTTAAAACTAAATATTACAAAGTATGACCTCTGGAAAGGCAACCGTTACTTGAGTTCGGGTATACCTCACTTACGGTCACTGGGTACCGATCTTCAGGACGGATGATGGAATCACAGTCGTGTATTCTAACCAGAGTAGGAATGTAGGTAATACATGGCCATGGTGCACGACTTGAGGCATTTCCAGCACTTGTATGTACTTTTCAAATAGGTCGAGAGAGTGCTCAACCACTACGAGTAGTGAGGGCGTAATATAAAATTCATAGTAAAATAAAAAGTATTATTTACATGTGACTATCTTGGAATTAAGAGTGATCAATCCCTTACAGGGAGAGCGTAGAGCGTTAAAATTAATTACAAAGTATAGACCTCTGAAAGGCAACCGTACTCTGAGTTTCACGGTCTACCTCACTTACGATCACTGCACGGTACGAATCTTCAGCCGGATGATGACTCACAGTCGACTGTGAGTCATCATCCGTCTGAAGATCGGTACCCAGTTGATCGTAAGTTGAGGGTTTTATACCGTGTGAAACTCAGAGTAACGGTTGCCTTTCCAAGAGGTCTTACTTTGTAATTTATATATATTATATATATATTATATAATATATATATATATATATATATGTATAATATATATTATATATATGGCATTCAAGGGTGTGGTATTTTTTGTGCAAAAATGGTAATTGACTACAATATTTTTACTTCACACTGAAATGAAAATAATCAGTTGGGCTTTGATATTTTAATGGTTTAAAGCCTTGGTATACATAGGGAAAAATAATGCAAGCTGTCCGATAAATGGATAATTGATATCGATGTTTGTAAAAATTTGGATGTGACATATACATTGTTAGTTTACGGACAACTATTGGTTGAATAAAATTGTTTTCATCAAAGAACGCTTGACGATTTAACATTTTAAGAGTTTGACAACACGGTAGAACGTTCAAAACACGTTTATTGGGAATCGGCGGTAATGTCGATTAGTTTTAGGGGTGGAGGCGACATTCTTTCTTGTGAACTATGAGTAGTTGTTTAAATCTTCAGTCCACAAAGTGTGAGTTTTTCACAAGTACCTATCAATTTTTTAAATTAAACCGTTTTCTGGCCTCTTTGATTCAAATTACGTTTCCCAAGCATTACCGAGCAGGCTAAAAGGGACAATGGTTAGAAAAATTTAAAAAATGGAAATGGTTCTAAAATACATCAAACAACCTAATGACATATAAATATACCCAACAATGTAAAAAATCCAATCAAAAAAGTTAGTTGATGAGTTAGGTAACCTTTTTCCAAAACTTCTTTTTAATGGACTGACCAATGGGTGTGAACGGACAGATTTTTATAGTGGTCTGGCCTTAATTTAAAGAGCACAATAACATCGCGATTTTTTTAGTGATCCCACTAGCCCCTAACAAAATAACTGAAATCGGCCGGGTACACTAAATGATATTTTATTTTCGACTATGAAAGAGAGTTGTTTTTGGATGTTACGGATGTGACTAAATGGTCAAAAGTGATGGACATATTAAAACGATTGCTCAGTGCCCTTTAAAGCATGGTACGATTTTTATTGTATCCGGTATAAAGCTCCTCCAAATGCGTTTTCAAAAATAATATTACAAAGTGGAATATTTTATTTTTGTTCGCCCACTTCTACATGAAAATATGGAGGTGAAGCGAGCAATAACGATAATTTTTAGTCCAATAATCTTAGACATAACTTAATCAATTGATATATCTGGTGCTAACAGAAAATAATTGATGTGTCTTCTCTGGTTTTTAGAACCACGTAAACAATGCGTGTAAAATCAACGGACAATGTCACCCCCCCACCCTGACATTTTGCGTATAACGAGACTGAGAGAAATATTAGAAAGAATCTTACGTTCTGTTCCGACGGGAAACCAAAGTTTTCGTTCCATTTCCGGTCTCAAATTCGTGAACGAGCCGCTACTACCCTGAAAGATTAAAGAAACAAAGAAGAAACAAACGCCGTAAGTATGAGCTCATAGCTGCGTGGCGTTATCACAATGTCACTCACTGCATAGAACGGCTATAGTTAAATCTGATAAATTTAAAAAAAAACAACACACACACACAAAATAAAACTTACCTGTAGTATTCATTCATTTGGCAATGGTGAAACCCCAAAAACTAAATCCTGTTTTTTTTTTCTTTTGATGTTTTTGCGTGTTTTTTTTGGGTTTAATTGATTCGCTTTCTCCGCCGTAGTACAATTTACGAAATTTACAAAACACGCCGACACCGATCTTAACTGGACGGTAATGTAATACGACTACGACCAACCACTTTTAAAAAATCGTTTATATCCACCAAACCCTTTTTTTTTTAAATTGCCCCCCCCCCGGTTAATTTGAGTTATGGTAACAAAAATTTAAATAAACGATTAACGTATACGGCCGAGTAACTTTGCTAAATGAGTTGTCACGCGGCGAATTTTATGACGAGGGACTAACAGATAACAAGTAGGGTGTAAAATGACCTATATGTGCAAAAAGCGAACTATTGTCTCAGTACTAATATAGTATATACTCACTTTCGTTATTAGAGACCTTTTGAAATCGGACAAAAAAAAATCGTCAATACACTGCTCGGCGGTCATATTTTTTTAGTAGTAGTAGTATAGATATTCGCAAATCGTAGACCTTAAACTTCGTCTGTTTTAAAAATCGGTTCCACTACGCTTTTTAATAACGCGTGAATGGGTGTAACAACAAGATGGAAACGTCACATTTTTGAAGTTTAGTTTTGAAATATTTTTAAAGTTTTTCGAAATTTTGCTAAAACACGCAAAACGTTGGCGTGACGTCAAGAGTCGCGTCGCGTCTATTACGTACTATTTAATTAATATTTTCTCAACTCTCTATTCTATATAGTATATACATAAATATATATATATATATATATGGGTGTGCACAGCAAAGATTCCGAACTCCGGTGTACTCAGAGCTTCGGTACTCCATGTGTATCTTAGCTCTACTACGAGGGTACCCCCTTGACGCACTATGGATTGCAGTACCTAAAAACTAAGTACTTGCAAAGTACCACATGCACCGGATGGATAGAAGCTATGTTTACTTAGGCAGGACTCCATCCATTAGTGTTAACTCCGGCCAGTTGCTGCTAGGTGACTGGAATCGGTACCCATGTAAGCCGCCAGTAGTGGATTACCACTGCAGCTACTCACAAGGGAGTACCTTCAACAGGATTACATCCCCTACCGGCACTTATAGGAGCACTTGGACCACAGAGGGCGCCAAACATCCATTGGCATTTACGACTTTCTGACCATTTTCAAGCTTAGAAACATCTATATTTGAGTAAGCATCACCAAAAACCCTTATATATGACATTTGTGTCAAAAAGTATAAAATATGTGGACCAAAATGTTAAATAATGGATAAAATAATGAAATAACACACAAAGCTAAAAGCTCATTTGCATGGGAGACAACGCAAGTACCTCCCGCATGGGGAAGTGATTAAAGCCACTATCAGTGATTTGCTTAAGCAGAAAATCGAAAAAATCATCAAAAATCAGATTGTGCAGTATGTAACAAGTACAGGTATCCTAACAACATACCCTGCAAATGATAAAGACCAGAAGCAACCTAATAAGGACATAAATCGGAAATTTTAGTTTATACTGTCCGTTCGGACATTACGACAACACGTAATTGAATGGGAATCGCATCTTGGAACACGCCGTTTCTTCCTTTTATGTCAATTCTTCAGTTGGAAAGGTACGTATGAGAATTCTACAGACTTATCCTTCACTGAAGCTATTCCTGCCCAATTTTAAATATTTTTTCAACTAACTGATTGTGTTCTTTAGTACTGCGTGTGTACCTAGGGGAATGGTTCACCCCTTTTGCGGCCGGCGAGTGTGGTACCCCATTGGCGGGTGGTAACTTCGTGGCTACAGGTACTTCAAAGGTAATCCCATGAAGAAATTGGTTGTGTACTTATTACAACATCTCTCTCTCTCTCTTTTTTTTTTACCTAATTACAGAAAGATGCGGCTACCGAAACCGAGTTTCTGTCAGAAACTGATCTGCGGCTTGGCGTTCGAGGCAATATGAAAGGGAATGGTTGGAAAGGGGCGTGACAGGAAATACCAAATTACTGGAGCGTTACTATCAATAATCTCTTGGAATATTGAAAGAAAGATATTGAAACAAGAGCTTTAAAACAATACCAAAAAATAGACAACATAAGTACCATTATAGTCACGTAATGCGTTTTTGACACAAAGTAAACTCAACAGGCTATAATGATACGATTGCGGCCGGTGTTTTCGCGGTTTTCCTCCTTCTCTCTGTATAAAAAGGAACTTCTTTCCACACGGCCTCGCTGAGAAACCGTAGTAGAAGTTACGATCTCTCATTTCTACAAAAGGACGTTTGTTCCAGGACAGTGCGAAACTGAGAAAAAAATTGTCATTATCTCGCCGGAGAACATAGTTTGCTGAAATATTGGGACAACTGAGACCAACCCTGTAACTACCGGAATCCCAAACTATTGAATTACTACTCTAGTCACGCGAGAGGATTTTGCAAAAAATACAACTCAACAGCCACTGATACGATTGCGGACAAGTTTTTTTCTCCATCTATCTGATAAAACACAGACGCACACCCCTTCTTTATTTCTTTTTGTAAATTTAGTTAATTACACCATGGTGATAAACCTCTCGTCATTAAAACAAAACCAAAATAAAAGGCAAAGATAATTTGAAACAAGTTTTGCGTTTCAGTTGTAACTGTACCACCTGAAAGTCTTTCTTTACAATAAATCCCTTTTAAAAAAATCCGGCTAATAGTAAATGTGAAACTTCGCATCAGTAGGGGGTGGTAACCGCTATCCAGACCCAGACAATCACTAGCTCATTACCATAAATGGCAATTTAACACCGTTGGTAAAAAGCATTTCTTTCTATAAGTAAACCAATTACCATTTTACAATGCGCAAGCGGTAAAAGGACGACATTCCTTTCTAATGGGAGTTAGTTTTATAAGAGTTACCCATATCCCGCATTCAAAGTTTACCATGGGACTAAATTACATGCTATAGAATAAATGTTTAGAACAGGGCACAAAAGTCAAATCTGAAGTTGAAGCAAGCACAAATGAACTTCTATTAATATAATAATATTATATTAATATTCTTCTGTATTGATAAACTCACATTGCAAATTTGTTATAGTTCTAATACTATAACCATATTAATAATACTATAATTTAATTCTTTTTGTAGTATAATATTTTTACTTGTTGTATACTTGGTTTTGTGGAATAATGTTGTTTTTGATGAAAATAAAAGAACTTGAACCAAACCGAAATGCGGCTTCAGACTTTTCGTATAACCATAGTAGGCCGTGATACGTTCGCGATTTAACCATCTTTCCGTGCTACAGCCTGGGGATTACTTAATAACCCTTCACTAAAGTTTTAAAATGAGCAGTTCCAGCTTGCCCAGTTAAAATAATCATGATGCACCAGGTAAGTTGTAAATGATTACATATATTTGAATTTTGGTATTAAAGCCCACAGCACCAGCTCACAGTGCCTGGACTGGTTTCACAAGAATTTTTTTATATTTGTACAAATCTGGCAATAACTCCCCCCCAAAGGGGGGAAAGGGTAGAATGTTTTGGTGAGACCCTTTCTACTTACTATGAATTTTCACCAAATTTTCACTCAAGCTCCTGCAACAACGCAGGGTGGGTTGGATTTTAAATAGGATGTATTGTCACTGATGATAAATGGATACAAGTTGAACTTCATATTTTCGATCTGAAATTTTGTGAGAGAATTACTGGAGCAAATTAAGTCCAAATGTTTTTATTGAAATATTGACAATGTATAAATAATTAATGTTTAAAGTTCTTTTATTACTCACGAGAAAGATTGTACCATACTCAGAAATGCTTTTATTAAGTGAAAAAATACGAAATTGCAATGCACTGAATCAAAAGGACAATTTATAACTTCAATATTCCAGACTGAGTTTAACAATTAATTTGATGGTGCCATAATTTGAAAGTAAATTATTCAATTGTAACCAGCATCCTAAGTACATTATTTGTTGAAACCATAATCATTTTTGGACGGATTGCCGGTAGCAAAATCCGGCTTAATGAAATGGCAATGTCTGGATGTAATTTTATGTATGTAAGGCTGTATGTGGTGTGTGTCTGGACACAAAAAAGGTAAACTTTTGCCATACTTTTTTTCCAGATGAGTAAGAGTAACCCAAACTTAGATATATTGTAGGTGGGCACAAGCCCCTACTAAACATATGTAATCCATTCCCCCCCATGGTCCTCCCCTGGGTCTGACAGGGGGTGGGGAAAAATGGTCAAAAAAGGTCAACATTTCACCAAAAAGGTAAAACATGTTTGCATAACTTTTTTTTATTTCCCAGAATGAGGTAGAGTACCCAAAACTTAGAATATTTTAGGATGGCAGCAGCCCGCCCCTACTAACCATGTATCCATTCCCCAGGTCCTCCCCTGGGTCTGACAGGGGGTGGGGAAATGTCAAAAAGGTCAACATTTCACCAAAAACAGGTAAACATTTTGCCATACTTTTTTTATCCAGAGAGGTCGAGACCAACTTAGATATATTGTGGATGGCACAAGCCCCTACTAACATGTATCCATTCCCCAGGGTCCTCCCCTGGGTCTGAACAGGGGGGTGGGGAAATGTCAAAAAAAATGGCACATTTCACCAAAAAGGTAAACATTTTGCATACCTTTTTTCAAGATGGCTAGAGTACCCACGTATATATTGTAGGATGGCCAAGCCCTACTAACCATGTAATCATTTCCCCAGGGTCCTCCCTTGGGGCTGACAGGGGGTGGGGAAATGTCAAAATAGGGTCAAAATTTCACCAAAAAGGTAAAACATTTGCTTAACTTTTTTCAAGATGAGCTAGCGTAGTCAAACTTAGGTATGATGTAGGAGGGGACAACCATTCTAACCATGTAATTCATTCCCCCAGGGACCTCCCCAAGGTCTGACAGGGGGTGGGAACATTTAAAAAAACGAGAGACATTCACAAAAAGTAAACATTTTGCCGATAACTTGTTCCAGATGAGCTAGAGTAGTAGGAGGGGACAAGCCCCTACTAACATGAATTCTTCTCCCCAGGGCCTCCCCTGGGTCTGACAGGGGGTGGGGAATGTCAAAAAAGGTAACATTCCCCAAAAAGTCATTTTTTTTCCTAGATGAGTCAGAGTAGCCAAAACTCCCCAATATTATCATTGTCTATAGACTGAAAGTGTTTAGAAACGATGCCTTTGATAACTCTAGGGCGGGGACCGTATAAATGCCAGATATGGAGTTTTGTGATTTTGGGTCCAACAGTCCATCTTAGCTTCAAGTGCCTTCCATGCAGACAGACTGGCGTATGGACTTTTTTGGTCTCCACTTTCTTGCGTCAGGTATAGACTATACATACACAATGTAACCCATTTAGTCAACGCCCCAGAACTACCATACCCTAGGAGACAAAGCAATCCGTCCATACCGCCATTGGCGGTTTACAGATTTTCTCTGTGTTTACAGTGCTGTCTTTTCAGATACTGACTCTGTGATGCATCATTTGTACACTCATCACTAACTCTAGATGACATTACACATCAGGTTTTTGTCATCATTTCTTTCATGTAATACTCTTTGAGCATATTTAAATGTGACATAATTGTCGACTTTTTAGGTCTACCTGGTGTTTTTGATCAACATAGTCAGGTCACCCACTTTTGGTTCTCCAATCTCAGTATGGTCCAGAATATTAGGCTTGCAAAGGATGCCCTTGTATTGGAAAAAGTGCCAGAACTATGTCACCTTTGTTTGAATACTCTGTTCCTGTCATCTTTGTCATACCATGTTTTTCAGTTTTTTTTGCCTGGCTCTGCTTGAGATTTTGTTTGGCAATTTCTAGTGGCTCTTTGAGCCGTGTCCTAAATTGGACACAGAGTCTACAATTCACGCAGGGTTTTCACACAACCACTTTTCTTAAGTAGCTTCATGGTCCTCTAACTTTGTTGACCAAAACCCAACTCAAATGGACTGAAATCCTAATGGACTCTTGTACAGCCTCCCAGGGGGGTGGGGGGGGGGGGGGTGGTAGCAAATAACAGGAGAATAAACTTCCTAATCCCAATCCCTCTCAAATTCAAACATAGGTTTTTGATCCTTGTTTTCAAAGTCTACAATACTCTTTGCGAGTTAGGCCAACAAAAATTACTCCTAATTTTGTCTTCATGTGTTTTTTCTCACACTAAGTGGTCCTGCCATGGGGCTATCATGGTCTATGCCTATCACCTTCCCTATGGTATATTCCTTTGGCACTACCATTTGATGCACAACCTTCAAATCTTCATCTACAAGTGCATCGGGTGGGCGCCATTTTCTCATGAGGACACCATTTTGCTGTACAAACCTACAGGATTGCTCGGCTTCCGTTGCGACATGCCCTTCAACCTATTTTCTCTAAGTGTCTGGGTCTTTTTTGTGCTGCTCATTTACCCAGCTTGTCATGCTCAAAGGGTCTCCTTTACAGCCCTAACTCTATCATGCTCAGTCGCTTGATTTTTCAATGTTTACCAGCTTGTCACTTTGTTTGTGCTCAGGGGCTGGATTTTTCACTACTAGGAATTTAGTCCTGAAAGATTAAAAACCAAAGAAAGAAAAAAAACAGACGCTTAATAATGAGCTCCTACTGCGTGCGTGATCACATGTCACCACTGCATAGAACGGCTATAGTTAAATATTAAATTTAAAAAAACAACACACACCCCACAAAATAAAAATTAACCTGATAGAAATCATCATTTGCCAATGGTTTGAAAATCCCCAAAACTACAATCCCTGGTTTTTTTTGTTGTTCTTTGATGTGTTTGTGCGTGGTTTTTTTTGGTTTAATTGTTCGCTTTCTTTCCCCGTATTACAATTTACGAAATCTTACAAATCTAACGACACGACACGATCTTAACCGGACGGTAATGTTAATAACGACTACGACCAACCACTTTTAAAAAATCTTTCTATATCCACCAAACCCCTCCCCGCCGTTTAATTTGAGTTAGGTAAACAAATTTAATAACCGATTAACGTATACGTCCGATTAACTTTGTAAATGATTTGTCACGCGGCGAAATTTTATGGCGCGGGACTGGAACCGATTAACAAGTAGGGTGGTCAATGAACCTAATATTTTGCACAATCAAACTATTTGTCTCAGTACTAATATAGTATATACTCACATTTTCGTTAATTAGCGACCTTTTGAAATCGGCAAAAAAATCGTTCCCTACACGCTCGGCGGTCATATTTTTATATAGTGTATAGTATTATTCGTCAAATGTCGTAGACCGTAACGTTCAGTCTGTTTAAAATTCGGTTCCACTTACGCTTTTAAAACGGTGCATGGGTGTAAACATAGATGAAACGTCACATTTTTTGAAGTTTAGTTTTGAAATATTTCAACGTTGTTCGAATTTTGCTAAAACACGCAACACGTTGGCGTGACGTCAAGAGTCGCGTCGCGTCTATTACGTACTAGTTTTACTTATATTTCTCTTCAACTCTCTCTCGCTTATCTGTATATACATATATATGATATAATTCAGATATGGTGGTTGCACAGCAGTTCACTACTCCACGGTGTAATCAGAGCTTAGGCTACTCCATGTGTACTCTTAGCTCTACTCCGAGGGTACCCCTTGACGCACCTATGGATGCAGTACCTACAACTAGTACTTGAAAGTAACACATGTCACCGGATGGATAGAAGCTATGTTTACTTAGCCGTACCCATCCATTGTGTACTCTGCAGTTTGCCTGCTAGGTGACTGACTGGTACACATGTAAGCCGCCATAGTGGAGTACAACTGCAGCTACTCCATGGAAGTACCTTCACATTTACTCCCCTACCGGCTACTTAGTAGGCAGCACTTGGGACCATAGAGGGCGCCAAACATCCATTGTTATTACGACTTTCTGACCAGTTCAGCTTAGCACTCTATATTAGTTGAACATCACCAAAAACCCTTATATCTGACATTTTGTGTCAAAAAGTATAATATGTGACCAACATGTTAACTAATGGATAAAATTACTGAATAAACACACAAAGCTCAAAGCTCATTTGCATGGGAGTACCCACTCAGGTACTTCCGCATGGGGTACTAGTGATTAAAGACACTATCAGTGATTGCTAACGAAAATCGAAAAATCATCACAAATTCAATTTGTGCATGTATTTACAGTACCGGTAATCCTAACATACCCTGCAAATGATAGACCAGAAGCAACCTAATAAGGACTAATCGAAATTTTAGTAATTACTGTCCGTTCGGAACTTACTACACCACGTATTGAATGGGAAGCGCATCTTGGAACACTGCCGTTTGCTTCCTTTTATGTCAATGCTTCAGTTTGGAAAGTTCCTTATTAAATTCTACAGACTTATCCTTCCTTTGAAGCTATTCCTTCCTTTCAAATATTTTCAAATCACTGATAGTGTCTTTAAGCTACTGCGTGTGTACCTTAGGTGAGTGGTTACCCCACTTTTGGCGGCCGGCGATGTGTACCCATGGGGTGGGTCTCCATGGCTACAGGTACTTCAAAGGTACTCCCAGAAGAAATTGTTGTGTACTTATTTACAACATCCCTCCTCTCTTTTTTTTTTTACCTAATTAACAGAACGAATGGCGGCTCCCAAACCGAGTTTCTGTCCGGAAACTGATCTGCGGCTATCGTTTCGAGGCAATATGAAATGAATGTTGGAAAGGGGCTGCCAGTAAAGTCCAAATTATCTGGACGCGTTACTATCCAATATCTATTGGAATATTTTGACAGAAAGATATTGAAAGAGCTTTAAACCATCCAAAAAAATATACACAATAAGTACCATTCTAGTCACGTATGCGGGTTTTTGCAAAGTAACCTCCACTATACTGATTACGATTGCGGCGGTGTTTTCGCGGTTTTCCTCCTTCTCTCTGTAAAAAGGAACTTCTTTCCACACGGCCCGTCGCTGAAGAACCGTAGTCCGAAGTTACGATCTCTCAGTTCTACAAAAGGACTTTTCGTTCCAACAGTGCGACTGAAAAAAATTTTCATTTATCTCGCCGGAGACATAGTTTGCTGAATATGGGACAACTTGGCCAACCCTGTAACTACCGTAATCCCAAAATATTGAATTACTACTCTAGTCACGCGAGCGGATTTTGCAAAAATAAACTCAACAGCCACTGATACGATTGCGGCCAGGTTTTTTTTTTTCTCCAGCCTTGTATAAAAAGGAACTTCTTTTATTTTCTTTTTGGGGTAAATTTAGTTAATTACACCATGTGATAAAACTCTGTCATTCTAAAACACAACAAATAAGGACAAAGATAATGAAACAAGTTTTGCGTTTCAGTTGTACTTTACCACCTTTAAGTCTTTCTTTTCACAATACCATCCCATTTTTAAAAAAATCCGCTAATAGTAAATGTGAAACTTTTAGCATCAGTAGGGGGTGGTAACCGCCTATCCATACCCGACTATCACTAGCTCATTACCATAAAATGGCATTTACCCCCGTTGTACAAGCAGTTCTTTCTATAGTAACCAAATACTATTTACAATCGCAAGCGTAAAGCCGACATGCCTTTCTTATAATTGGGATTTTTTTTAGACGAGTTTCTCCCCTATCCCGCATTCAAGTTTTACCATGGGACTAAATATACATGCTCTAGCATACATGTTTAGAACAGGGCACAAAAGTCAAATCTGAAGTTGAAGCAAGCAAATAACTTCATTAATATAATATATTATTTACATTCTTCTGTTTGATAAACTCACATTGCAAATTTTGTATAGTTATAATACTATAACCAATTATAATACTATATTAATTATTTTGTAGTATAATATTTTTACTTGTTGTATTACTTTGTTTTGTGGAACAAGGTTGTTTTGAATGAAAATAAAAACTTGACCAAACCGAAATGCGGCTTCAGACTTTTCGTATAAACCATAGTAGGCCCTGATACGTTCGCGATTTAACCATCTTTCCGTGCTACAGCCCTGGGAATTACTTAATACCTTCACTAAAATTATTTAAAATGGAAGCAGTTCTCAAGCTTGGCCCATGTCAAATCTCAAGGGTGGGGGGGGGGGGGGGGGGGGGGGGAAAGGGGGGGGGGGGGGGGGGGGGGGTGATGCTCCAGTAAGTGAATGATTACATATAATTTGAATTTTGGTAATTAAAGCCCAGCAGCAACCAGCTCACAGGGCCTTGACTGTGTTTCACAATACTTTTTGTTATGTATTTGTACATAATCTGGCAATAACTCCAAAGGAGAGATGTTTTGTGGACTCCTTTCTACTTAATATGAATTTTCACGCAAATTACCTCAAGCTCCTACCCCCCGCAACGTCATGGTGGGGTTAGGATTTAAATAGGAATGTATTGTCACTGATATACAGGATAAAAGTTGACTTCTGATTTTTAAATCTAAGAAAATTTTGTGATGAGGAATTACTGGCGCACTTAATTCCAAAATGTTATTTTATGGAAAATTGTAGCTATAGTATCAAAAATAATTGTAATGTTTAAAGTTTTTTATTACTCACAGAAAGATTGTACCATACTCAGAAATGCTTTTAGTGAAACAAATACAGAATTGGCAATGCAACTGAATCAAAAAAGGAAAATTTATAAATTCAAATATATCCAGACTGAGTTTAACATGAATTTGAATGGTGCCATATTTTGAAAGCTAAATTATTCAATTGTAACCAGCATCCCTAAGTACATGTATTTGTTTTGAAACCATAATCATTTTTTGACGGATTGTCGTAGCACAATCCGGCTTTGAAATGGCAATGTCTTGATGTATGTTTTTAGTATGTAAGGATGTATGTGTGTGTGTCTGACACAAAAAAGGTAAACATTTGCCATAACTTTTTTTTCCCCGCTGAGCTAGATTAACCCAACTTAGATATTGTGGTAGGGCATAAGCCCCTACTAACTATGTGATCCATTCCCCCATGGTCATCCCCTGGTCCTGACAGGGGGTGGGGGGAAATGTCAAAAAGGTCAACATTTCACCAAAAGGTAAATACATTTGCATAACTTTTTTTATTCCCGATGAGGTAAGAGTAGCCAAGCTTAGATATATTGTAGGATGGCACAAGCCCCTACTGTAGACCATGGGGTAAGTCCATTCCCGGCTCTGGGTCCTCCCCTGGGTCTGACAGGGGGGTGGGGATGTCAAAAAGGTCACCTTTCACCAAAAGGTAAACATTTTGCTCACCTTTTCAAACTGAGCTAGAGTACCCAAACGTATATATTGTAGGATGGCCCAGCCCCTACTACCATGTAATCCATTCCCCCATGGTCTCCCTGGGACTGACAGGGGGTGGGGAAATGTCAAAATAGGTCCAAATTTCACCAAAAGGTAAACATTTTGCCTTAACTTTTTCAAGATGAGCTAAGTAGTCAAACTTAGGATGTTGTAGGAGGGGAACAACCCCTACTAACCCTGTAATCCCTTCCCCCAGGGACCTCCCCTAGGTCGACAGGGGGTGGGAACATGTACAAAAAGAGAGACATTTCACCAAAAGTTAAACATTTTTGCCATAATTTGTTTTCCAGATGAGGCTAGAGTATAAGGAGGGGACAAGCCCCACTAACCATGTAATTCATTCTCCCAGGGTCCTCCCCTGGGTCTGACAGTGGTGGGGAAATGTCAAAAAAGTCAACATTTCCCCAAAAGTCATTTTTTTCCTAGATGATAAGAGTAGCCAAACTCAATATATTTTAGTCTTAGACTGAAAGTGTTTTTACCTATGCCTTTGATAAGCTCCTAGCCGACCGTCTAACTGCCCAGATAGGAGTTTTTGTTGAGTTGGGGTCCACATTCCAACTTAGCTTCAAGTGCCTTCCCATGGCAGACATACTGGCTTATGGACTTTTTGGGTCTCCACCTTCTTGCGTCAAGTATAGACTATACATACCATTAACCCATATTATTCAACGCCCCAGACCTACACATACCCTAGGGAGAAAAGCAATCCTCCATACCGCCATTGGCGGTTTACAGATTTATCTGTGTTAACAGTGCTGTCTTGTTCAGTTACTGACTCTGTGATGGCATCATTTGTACACTCATGACTAACTCTAGATGACATTACACATGCAGGTTTTATGTCATCATTTCTTTCATTATACTCTTGAGCAATTTATGTGACTAATTGTCGACTTTTACGTCACCTGGTTTTGATCACTAGTCAAGGTCACCATTTGTCTCAATCTATATGGTCCAAAAACTTGGCTTGCAATGATGCCCTTGTATTTGGAAAAAGTCAGAACTATGTCACCTGTTGAATACTCTGTTCCTTGCTTCTTTGTCATACCATGTTTTCTTTTTGCCTGGCTCTGTTTGAGAGTTTGTTTGGCAATTTCAAGTGGCTCTTTGAGCCTGTTCTAACTTGAGACCAGAGTCTAACAAATTCACATCAGGTTTTCACACACACTTTTCTTTAAAGTATCTTCAATGGTCCTCTAACTTTGTGAACCAAAAACACCAACTCAAATGGTCTGAATCCTAATGACTCTTGTACACCTCCCTGGTAGCAATAACAGAGATAAACTCCTCATCCCATCCCTCTCAAATTCAAACAATAGTTTTGATCATTGTTTTCAAATCTTACAATCTCTTTTCTAATTGTAGGCCACCAAAAATTACTCCTAATTCTTTCATGCTGTTTTTTCTCCACCCCTATGGTCCTGCCATGGGGGCTATCATGGGTATGCCCTATCCTTCCCTATGGTATACCTTTGGGACTACAATTTGATGCACATCCTTCCATTCTTCATCTACAAGTGCATCGGGTGGCCGCCATTTGCTCATGAGACCACCATTTTGCTTGTACAAACATACAGGAATTTGCTCGTGCTTCCTGTTGCGACATGCCCTCCACCTAATTTCCTAAGTGCTGGGTCGTTGTGCTGCGCATTTCATTTACCAGCTTGTCATGGCTCAAAGGGTTCTCCTTTACAGTCCTAACTCAAAAAACAAAAAGAAAAAAAAAAAAAAAAAAAAAAAAAAAAAAAAAAAAAAAAAGAAAAGTTTTTTTTAAAAAAAAAAAAGAAAAAAAAAAAAAAAAAAAAAAAAAAAAAAAAAAAAAAAAAAAAAAAAAAAAAAAAAAAAAAAAAAAAAGATATCATGCCTCAGGCGCTGGATTTCATTGTTTACCAGGCTTGTCACTTTGTTTGTGCTCAGGGGCTGATTTTCACTACTTTGGAATTTAGTCTCCCCTGAAGAGGAAATGACCTCCAAATTCCTCTAACTTTGAGAGAAAAGTATCCTCTAAATTAGGGACCAAGTCATCCTCGACACTCTTCCTATATGTATGAGTATTTTGAATCATCACCTGCTCACTGTTTTTCCTGTGAGGTGTTTCTTCATGACCTAGTTCCTGCACATGCTGGAAAATGTTATTTCCTCATCAATTTAATCCACTGTAAAAGGCACCTGGAAACATGGGATCTGGAGTACCTTCCCCCATGCCAAATCATTCCCAACAACAAGGATACCCCTTTAACTGGGAGCTCTGTTAACACCAATTGTTACAGTTTCCAGAAACGCAAGTCTTATTTCAAATTCATTTTAGGTAGAGGGACACTAATCCAATCCATACCTATCCCCTGAATCAATGCACTAGTTCCTGTGGAACTCTCAAATATCAAATGGAAAGGTGTCCAGCATGATTCTAATGGGTACTGGATCTAAACTATCACCATGAAGTGACACAAATCCCTCCCAAAACAAAAGGCTTAACGTCTTCCCTTACTTTTTCTGTGTCAATTCCCTTTTGTGGAGTTCTTGTTTGTGAACAGAAGAATGACTTTGGACCTCTAAGTAACGCACACCATTTGGTTTTGACCTCACTTTTGGCTCTCTCCCATTTTTTTTTTTGTTTTTTTTGCTGGAGCGCCATGTTCCCCAACACCGGACCTTGTTATGTCCTGGCTTTTCTTAGTGATATTGCATGTGAACTGTGAGTTGGGTCCCATCCCATGTTTTTGATTATCACCATTACTTTCATTGACCCCTTTTTCATGGGAACCTGACTGGATTCCCTCCTCCTGAGTGCTACCATTTGTTAGAACCCGACTTATTGTTATTTGTTGTTCCTAGTAAATTCTTGGCTAGCCTACTATTATTACTTAAT
Source organism: Ophioderma brevispina (assembly GCA_023653785.1). NCBI lineage: Eukaryota > Metazoa > Echinodermata > Ophiuroidea > Amphilepidida > Ophiodermatidae > Ophioderma > Ophioderma brevispina. Next base: position 45,712 of record JAMKCH010000338.1, read on the forward strand.
TTGTGAGTCAACGCATAGTCGTCGCCTTTACGGCTGCTCACGCAAACTGTCAATTTTTGTTTTCAGCCAGATGTGTTTTTGATATCTGAATGTAGACCACGTTTAACTCTTCAACTAACATCAACTCCCTAAGTTGACTCACAATTTTGCCCTACTTCTTTGAGAGAAGCCAGCGATCAAACATTTGTTCCTTTACACGGGCAAATCCAACATGGGTCTGGTCATCCTTTATTTCTGACAAGAACCCGAAATTTTTGTCTGTACTGCCTCTGGCAATCCAATTCATATGCTTGATGCCACTTGAAGAGTTAAACGTGGTCTACATTCAGATATCAAAAACACATCTGGCTGAAAACAAAAATTGACAGTTTGCGTGAGCAGCCGTAAAGGCGACGACTATGCGTTGACTCACAAATTAAGTAATAATAGTAGGCTAGCCAAGAATTTACTAGGAACAACAAATAACAATAAGTCGGGTTCTAACAAATGGTAGCACTCAGGAGGAGGGAATCCAGTCAGGTTCCCATGAAAAAGGGGTCAATGAAAGTAATGGTGATAATCAAAAACATGGGATGGGACCCAACTCACAGTTCACATGCAATATCACTAAGAAAAGCCAGGACATAACAAGGTCCGGTGTTGGGGAACATGGCGCTCCAGCAAAAAAAACAAAAAAAAAAATGGGAGAGAGCCAAAAGTGAGGTCAAAACCAAATGGTGTGCGTTACTTAGAGGTCCAAAGTCATTCTTCTGTTCACAAACAAGAACTCCACAAAAGGGAATTGACACAGAAAAAGTAAGGGAAGACGTTAAGCCTTTTGTTTTGGGAGGGATTTGTGTCACTTCATGGTGATAGTTTAGATCCAGTACCCATTAGAATCATGCTGGACACCTTTCCATTTGATATTTGAGAGTTCCACAGGAACTAGTGCATTGATTCAGGGGATAGGTATGGATTGGATTAGTGTCCCTCTACCTAAAATGAATTTGAAATAAGACTTGCGTTTCTGGAAACTGTAACAATTGGTGTTAACAGAGCTCCCAGTTAAAGGGGTATCCTTGTTGTTGGGAATGATTTGGCATGGGGGAAGGTACTCCAGATCCCATGTTTCCAGGTGCCTTTTACAGTGGATTAAATTGATGAGGAAATAACATTTTCCAGCATGTGCAGGAACTAGGTCATGAAGAAACACCTCACAGGAAAAACAGTGAGCAGGTGATGATTCAAAATACTCATACATATAGGAAGAGTGTCGAGGATGACTTGGTCCCTAATTTAGAGGATACTTTTCTCTCAAAGTTAGAGGAATTTGGAGGTCATTTCCTCTTCAGGGGAGACTAAATTCCAAAGTAGTGAAAATCAGCCCCTGAGCACAAACAAAGTGACAAGCCTGGTAAACAATGAAATCCAGCGCCTGAGGCATGATATCTTTTTTTTTTTTTTTTTTTTTTTTTTTTTTTTTTTTTTTTTTTTTTTTTTTTTTTTTTTTTTTTTTTTTCTTTTTTTTTTTTAAAAAAAACTTTTCTTTTTTTTTTTTTTTTTTTTTTTTTTTTTTTTTTTTTTTTTCTTTTTGTTTTTTGAGTTAGGACTGTAAAGGAGAACCCTTTGAGCCATGACAAGCTGGTAAATGAAATGCGCAGCACAACGACCCAGCACTTAGGAAATTAGGTGGAGGGCATGTCGCAACAGGAAGCACGAGCAAATTCCTGTATGTTTGTACAAGCAAAATGGTGGTCTCATGAGCAAATGGCGGCCACCCGATGCACTTGTAGATGAAGAATGGAAGGATGTGCATCAAATTGTAGTCCCAAAGGTATACCATAGGGAAGGATAGGGCATACCCATGATAGCCCCCATGGCAGGACCATAGGGGTGGAGAAAAAACAGCATGAAAGAATTAGGAGTAATTTTTGGTGGCCTACAATTAGAAAAGAGATTGTAAGATTTGAAAACAATGATCAAAACTATTGTTTGAATTTGAGAGGGATGGGATGAGGAGTTTATCTCTGTTATTGCTACCAGGGAGGTGTACAAGAGTCATTAGGATTCAGACCATTTGAGTTGGTGTTTTTGGTTCACAAAGTTAGAGGACCATTGAAGATACTTTAAAGAAAAGTGTGTGTGAAAACCTGATGTGAATTTGTTAGACTCTGGTCTCAAGTTAGAACAGGCTCAAAGAGCCACTTGAAATTGCCAAACAAACTCTCAAACAGAGCCAGGCAAAAAGAAAACATGGTATGACAAAGAAGCAAGGAACAGAGTATTCAACAGGTGACATAGTTCTGACTTTTTCCAAATACAAGGGCATCATTGCAAGCCAAGTTTTTGGACCATATAGATTGAGACAAATGGTGACCTTGACTAGTGATCAAAACCAGGTGACGTAAAAGTCGACAATTAGTCACATAAATTGCTCAAGAGTATAATGAAAGAAATGATGACATAAAACCTGCATGTGTAATGTCATCTAGAGTTAGTCATGAGTGTACAAATGATGCCATCACAGAGTCAGTAACTGAACAAGACAGCACTGTTAACACAGATAAATCTGTAAACCGCCAATGGCGGTATGGAGGATTGCTTTTCTCCCTAGGGTATGTGTAGGTCTGGGGCGTTGAATAATATGGGTTAATGGTATGTATAGTCTATACTTGACGCAAGAAGGTGGAGACCCAAAAAGTCCATAAGCCAGTATGTCTGCCATGGGAAGGCACTTGAAGCTAAGTTGGAATGTGGACCCCAACTCAACAAAAACTCCTATCTGGGCAGTTAGACGGTCGGCTAGGAGCTTATCAAAGGCATAGGTAAAAACACTTTCAGTCTAAGACTAAAATATATTGAGTTTGGCTACTCTTATCATCTAGGAAAAAAATGACTTTTGGGGAAATGTTGACTTTTTTGACATTTCCCCACCACTGTCAGACCCAGGGGAGGACCCTGGGAGAATGAATTACATGGTTAGTGGGGCTTGTCCCCTCCTTATACTCTAGCCTCATCTGGAAAACAAATTATGGCAAAAATGTTTAACTTTTGGTGAAATGTCTCTCTTTTTGTACATGTTCCCACCCCCTGTCGACCTAGGGGAGGTCCCTGGGGGAAGGGATTACAGGGTTAGTAGGGGTTGTTCCCCTCCTACAACATCCTAAGTTTGACTACTTAGCTCATCTTGAAAAAGTTAAGGCAAAATGTTTACCTTTTTGGTGAAATTTGGACCTATTTTGACATTTCCCCACCCCTGTCAGTCCCAGGGAGACCATGGGGGAATGGATTACATGGTAGTAGGGGCTGGGCCATCCTACAATATATACGTTTGGGTACTCTAGCTCAGTTTGAAAAGGTGAGCAAAATGTTTACCTTTTTGGTGAAAGGTGACCTTTTTGACATCCCCACCCCCCTGTCAGACCCAGGGGAGGACCCAGAGCCGGGAATGGACTTACCCCATGGTCTACAGTAGGGGCTTGTGCCATCCTACAATATATCTAAGCTTGGCTACTCTTACCTCATCGGGAATAAAAAAAGTTATGCAAATGTATTTACCTTTTTGGTGAAATGTTGACCTTTTTTGACATTTCCCCCCACCCCTGTCAGGACCAGGGGATGACCATGGGGGAATGGATCACATAGTTAGTAGGGGCTTATGCCCTACCACAATATCTAAGTTGGGTTAATCTAGCTCAGCGGGGAAAAAAAAGTTATGGCAAATGTTTACCTTTTTGTGTCAGACACACACACATACATCCTTACATACTAAAAACATACATCAAGACATTGCCATTTCAAAGCCGGATTGTGCTACGACAATCCGTCAAAAAATGATTATGGTTTCAAAACAAATACATGTACTTAGGGATGCTGGTTACAATTGAATAATTTAGCTTTCAAAATATGGCACCATTCAAATTCA